>CAVLJG010003260.1:0-28476 GCA_963669975.1 Acanthoscelides obtectus
AATCAAAAAATCAAAAAAGCAAAAAATCAAAATCAAAAATCAAAAATCAAAACAAAAAATCAAAAAATCAAAATCAAGAATCTAAAAATCTAAAATCAAAAATCAAAAATCGAAAAATCGAAAAATCAAAAATCAAAAAATCGAAAAATCGAAAAATCGAAAAATCGAAAAATCGAAAAATCGAAAAATCGAAAAATCGAAAAATCGAAAAATCGAAAAATCGAAAATCGAAAATCGAAAAATCGAAAAATCGAAAATCGAAAATCGAAATCGAAAAATCGAAAAATCGAAAAATCGAAAAATCGAAAATCGAAAATCGAAAAATCGAAAATCGAAACGAAAAATCGAAAAATCGAAAAATCGAAAATCTAAAAATTAAAAATTAAAATAAAAATTAAAAATGAAACTGATAAAGATACCAGACACCAGATACCAGATACCAGAGGCCAGATACCAGACACCAGACACCAGATACCAGATACGAGATAACAGATCAAAGATGCCAAAGGATAAAAAACGATTAGAGATAGGGATAAAGTATATATCGCTAGCATTGCATTAGCATACCAGCAACTGCGCTACGGGTGGTTTTAAATAAAGACATCAACGGACAATATTTAGCATAGCGTTGGCATGCTAAAAACTGCGCTAGTCGACTATATTAAGCGGTGATCGATTGTTTTTCCTTGGAAGGTCACGTGACGTTAGAGTCAGGCCGTGCGACGTCGACGCGGTTTTCGCGGTTTTTTAGGAGGTTCGCGAAACGTCGGAAGGAAAGAGGTACCGTTTCGGAAAGTAGAAACTCGGCGCTTTACGGCGGGGAGAGCCGTCGCGGCGAGAGGAACGGATCGGATCGAAAACGGCCGGTAAAGTCGAAAAATCGACCGTTTTCGGACGGTACGCGGCGTTATTTCACACTGGTTTCGCCGTTTATCGAAATATCGACTCGAGATCGGTCTCGTTCGATAGCTAAACGAAAAATACGTGCCTATTAGCTAAATCTGTTCGGTTCCGTGTCTCGGTTTTTTTCTAGAAATGTTCGAAAAAAAAGCGACAAAAACGACGAATCGCCTAGAAAACTACGATATCTCCCTTATGCCGAAGAGAAAAGGAATTTCGCGCGCCGCGTTTCGTACATCTCGGCGAGCGCTACAAATTATGCGGAGAGACGTTTTTTCGTTTACGGTACCGTTTCGAATAAACGAACCTCGAACGTCGTCAAGAATGACTTTTTTGCGTATAAAGCGCGCTGCTTCATCGTAAATCAGCTATCTCCTCCGAAGATAAAGGAGCTACGAACCTGACGATTTTTGCGTGAGAAAGCCCATGCTTCGGACACTCTTTTAATACTATTTTCATCATCATTATTCGTTTACGTTGAAAAGTTTCGATTTTTTAAAAATTCCTCGACAATACGCTACTTTTCGACGCGTGAAAAAGTCACCTTGTCATCCGGCTCTGTCCTCGCTTATTACTACCGTACGTGAGCGAGTAAAAATTACAGCTATCGAAAATAACGATAATTGAACTGACGAAACGATTCTGACCGTCAGAATTACCGTCAAATTTCGAAAAGTAAACTTTGAGCGCCTCAAAAGTACCGATGACAACCGTTTTTCGTCGTACTTTGTCTTCGTCGATACGGACCTGCGTTACGGAGCGACGTAGCTACGATTTTTTTTCGCAAAAACGACAGACCAAAGTCTCCTGATTAAACCGACATACGACACGTTACCCGATCGCATTTTTTAAACTCGGCAGATTAGAAAATTCAAAGATATGCACACATTTTTAGTTTGACGTTTCAATTTTGAATTTCCCCTCCAGATCCCCGATTCCTGTTAGGCGGGGTATTGTAGACAACGATCGTATTACGAAGCGAGCGCGTGCAAGCGGAACGTCAAAAACGTGCCATTTTCGGCTTTATGTTGTCGCTTCATCCGAATATAGGATCACGCCCGAATACCATTGTCCTTTTTTACGCGTGAAAATAAACATTTTCGAAAAGATTCAAAATTTCCTATATCCATTGTCTAAACGGACCGGACTAGAGCCATTAAAATCGGATGAATCTAGTATAGTGATGTACTTTTTAGTTCATTTCGGTGAACTAGTTCAATAGATCTCATTCACCGAAACGAACTAGTTCTAGGAACTAGTTCACGAACGAACTAGATTTATGCAACACATAGTACACCATACATTAACGGTTAAAGGTGACTACGTTGTCATCTAGTTCGCGAACGAAATATATTACGCAACGCATATACACCTATATTAGGCAGTAGACATGGTTGCCGATCCCGTTTATAATATGATAAATTTCAACAGCTTTACTAGATGCTTTATTCAATTTCGAGCAGTAGATAGCATTTGTTGTCTAAATTTCAGCTTTGTTAAAAAAATTATTACTATTATTATTATTATTATTATTATTATTATTATTATTATCGTTATTATATTATTATAGGGGGCTAAGCAGCATCCGGCACGGTTGATATTTGGATGAATGATCGCTAGGAATACCATATTTAGTTTGCTTTCTTTTTTTTTAGTTACATCTGAATGTGAAAAATTATAAGTATCTGCTGCTCAATAATACGCATCTAAATAAAATGACAACTTTAGTTTACATCTGAAGCGTCCTTAATTCTGTTCCATAGTTGACAAATCTTAGATATGGCTAAAGTTCTGTACACTTGGCAATACTCTTTGCATCGAAAAGTTCCGAATTCTGCTCCGCAGATGGAACATTCTTAGATCTCACGAAAGTTCTTTAAGCTTGGCAACATTTTCCTATCCCACTCTCGGTCTTTCGTTCGTCACAAGAGCGCCTCTCTTCTCTTGAACCTGTTTCGTTCTTCTTTATCTTCTTTCGTTCGTTGATTCGCAACGCGGGCGGTTCTGTTAGTTCGTGGTGAACGAGTGAAAGAGTTTTCTCGGGGAATGAGGAACTAGTTCTTTATAGTTCAGTCATAAGAATCTTTCGTTTGAACTAGTTCGTTCGCGAACTACACATCACTAATCTAGTAGTTTTTTATGTTTACAGATTGCGATGTCTACCGCCAAAGGTTGCAATTATTCTTGACGTTCATCAGTTATTGAAATCATCATCGGTTTATAAATACGATAAAAATATGATTGTAAGCCCCTATTCATGTTATAATTTTACAATATGGCATAAAGCTCGCTTTTCCAACCGATTGATATAAAGCGTATGTCTGATTGCATCACCTCAGATTTCTAACCTACAATGTATGAATGTAAACATTATCGAAATCTTAACAATGAGGCTCCCGTTAATAAGGATTAATTAGAAGCTTAGAACAAGCAATCGCAGCTACAAATAGTGAAAGTGTTGTGTGAAGTGTTTACAGTTTATGTGTTTCTATTGCAAACGTAAGTAGTCAGTCACTTCTATGAATTCAGTAAGAGTTCAGTCTTGACCCTCATTCAATGTATCGAAATATGTAGACCTATTAGCTGGCTAACAGTGGCACATATTATCAAGCAGATGAAGGAATATGCAAGCGCTGAAAATAGCATTGATAATCATATCTACTACCAAAGTTTCAAAATTACTAAGACTTTCACAGCCACTGCAGTTGTTTATTTGATCTCAATGCAGAATGTATGTACTTCGATTTAGAATGTAGCTGCTTTAAGGAGACTTGTCACTTCCAAGACTTGTCAAAACAACAGACACCATTACTTGTCAAAAAACTATAGCACTTGATGATTTCAGATTTCTATTCTGTTTTTAAGATGTTATTATTATATGTCTAATTTCAAGGATACTCACATCTGTCCTGTTTCTAAGACTGATCTTAATCATAGATTACAGAAAAATTCATTATTGAATCAGAGGAAACAGATTACAAAATTTGATTTTCAAGCGATACTATTACTTACTGTCCAACAACTATAGTACTTAATAATTTCAAGCTTCTGGTCTAATTTTTGAGATGTTATTATTATATGTCATGTTTCTAATTGATTGATCATAATCATACAACATTAAAAAAAATAGAGGAAATTTTATTTTAATGCGATAGCACATTTTTCTCCAGATCATAAAGCGAGCATTGTTCATCTGCTTCTGTTGAATTTTTCCCAACGAAGAACTTTACCACCAACAAACTCATAAATATTGTAAAAACCTTGTAGTAGTAGTATCTCACCTGAGTAGTATGTATAAATGGAAAATAAGTAAACAAACTTGTCATCTATCCCTTCGATTGGCAAATATTATCAAGCAGATGAAGGAATATGCAAAGCGCTGAAAAATAGCATTGATAATCATATCTACTACCAAAGTTTTCAAAATTACTAAGACTTTCACAGCCACTGCAGTGTTTATTTGATCTAAATCGATTTAGAATGTAGCTGCTTTAAGAACTTGTGACTTCCAAGACTTGTCAAAACAACAGACACCATTACTTGTCAAAATTTGTAAGATAAGTACTCTTGCACAGTATAATCGTAACTTGGTATAGACATATTTGTGATATCGCTTAGATTAAGCCTGCCAGGGGAGTGAAAGTTACCTATACGAGTACTGACTCTACATTAAAATAATTTATGATGCCATGTGTTGTATCTAAACTATTTTTATTTTTGCAGATCACATAATTATTACATACATCCCTTAAAAGGGCCCAATTTGAAGTAACATATTATAGAGTTCAATTTTCACATTGTTGTTATTTTTACGGGTTCTTCTTTCTGGCGATGAAAGTTCAATTGCTTCTCCTATTATACCTAAACAATGTAGGTCTATTTTCTTTTTTCCCATCCACAAAGTGACAACTACATAAGTATGCACCAGGACCTGGTTCAACAACTGTTCTCCTGCATAAATAGTAAAAATAAGACAAAAGTTCAATTTGAAAATATCCTATCAATATCCTATGTTTTTTATAAGCAAGATACACACACATTAGCGGATCGCTCAGTTACATACCTGCTTGTAAACTAACGGCCTTATTTCAACAAAAATTGTTTTAAAACTCCACTTTAACCACTTGATACGGAAGAAGTTTTCTCAAGGTGTTTATGTTTACTTTTTTTTTAGTTTTACGGATTTCCTTACTATGATATTTAGGAATTAACTTTCAGAATCTTAATTTTTCCTTTCATTATGTTGTAGATGCACACATCTCACAATAGGAGTTATTGAATTTTAATTTTAAAACAAAATACATTTCATTTTCCAGGTTAGAAAAAATTACCTATGACAATGACATTGACATTACAAAACAGAAAACATATACACTGAAGAAAGCATAGTCCACTGCTATCCATAGACGAACACGGTTGACATATGTCAGTGTCAAGCGCCATTTTTTTGCAAGTCGTGTTATAGCTAGATTTATGCGACGATCCTCATATAAATCTAAGTCTGCTATACAATTTGCTACATGGAAGATTTTATAACGCCATGTATGGTATTAACAACAACACATGCGACGTTGCCGGCATCTCACATAAATCTGAGTCTGTTATACAATTGTATACAGGATATTTTCAATGCTATATGGAAGATACAGACAACAGATAACAGGTAAAAGGTGGTAACAGGTAACAGTTGGTAACATATACAGATAACTTATAACAGATAAAAGATAAAATATGACAGATAACAGATAAAAAGTAACAGATAGAAGAAAACAGGTAACAGATAACAAATAACTGATAACTGAAAACTAAAAAATGAAAACTGAAATCTGAAGAATGAAAAAAATGAAAAATGAAAAATGAAAAATGAAAAATGAAAATTGAAATTGAAAATCAAAATCAAAAATCAAAAATCAAAAATCAAAAATCAAAATCAAAAATCAAAAAATCAAAAATCTAAATCAAAATCAAAATCAAAATCAAAGATCAAAAATCAAAAATCAAATCGAAATCGAAAAATCGAAAAATCGAAAAATCGAAAAATCGAAAATCGAAAATCGAAAAATCGAAAAATCGAAAAATCGAAAAATCGAAAAATCGAAAAATCGAAAATCGAAAAATCGAAAAATCGAAAAATCGAAAATCGAAAAATCGAAAAATCGAAAAATCGAAAATCGAAAAATCGAAAAATCGAAAATCAAAATCGAAATCGAAAATCGAAATTAAAAATTAAAAATTAAAAATTAAAAATTAAAAATTAAAAATTAAAAATTAAAAATTAAAAATTAAAATTAAAAATTAAAAATAAAAATTAAAAATTAAAAATTAAAAATTAAAATTAAAAATTAATAAAAATTAAAATTAAAAATTAAAAATTAAAAATTAAAAATTAAAATTAAAATTAAGATTAAATAGAAAATGAAAAATGAAAACTGATAACTTATAAAAGATAACAGATACCAGATAGCAGATACCAGAAAACCAGAGTACTAGACACCAGATACCAGACACCAGATACCAGATACCAGAACACCAGATACCGAGATACCAGACACCAGCACCAGATACAGACCAGTCAGCGGATACCAGACATCAGATACCAGACACCAGACACCAGATACCAGACACCAGACACCAGATACCAACATCAGATACCAGACATCAGATACCAGACACCATAACACCAGATACCAGACACCAGACTACCAGACACCAGACACCAGATACCAGATACCAGACCAACCAGAAACAGATACCAGATACAGATACGAGATACCAGATAATAGATACCAGATACCATACACCAGACACCAGATACCAGATACCAGGTACCAGATACCAAACACCAGATACGAATACCAGATACCAGATACCAGATACCAGCCACCAGATACCAGATAAAGAGATAACAGATACCAAATACCAGATACCAGACCAGACACAGATACCAGACACCAGATACCAGACACCAGATACCAGACACCAGATACCAGACATCAGATACCAGACACCAGATACCAAACATCAGATACCTGATACCAGATACCAGATACCAGATACGAGATACCAGATACCAGATACCAGACACCAGACACCAGATACCAGATACCAGACACCAGAAACCAGATACCAGATAAAGAGATAACAGATACCAAATACCAGATACCAGATACCAGACACCAGATACCAGATACCAGATACCAGATTCCAGATACCAGATACCAGACATCAGATACCAGATACCAGATATATGATTCCAGATACCAGATACCAGATACCAGACACCAGATACCAAATACGAGATGCCAGATACCAGATACCAGACACCAGACACCAGATACCAGACACCAGATACCAGACACCAGATACCAGATAGCAGATACCAGATGCCAGACACCAGACACCAGACACCGGATACCAGATACCAGATCCACACACCAGATACCAGATACCAGATGCCAGACACCAGATACCATATACCAGATACCAGATACCAGATACCTGATACCAGACACCAGATACCAGATACCAGACACCAGATACCAGATACCAGACACCAGATACCAGACATCAGATACCAGATACCAGACACCAGACACCACACATCAGATACCAGATACCAGACGCCAGATACTAGACACCAGACACCAGATACCAGATACCAGACACCAGACACCAGATACCAGACACCAGATACCAGATACCAGACACCAGATACCAGACATCAGATACCAGACACCAGACATCAGAGACCAGATACCAGATCAAACATGTCAAAGGATAGAAAATGATTAGAGATAGGGATAAAGTATATATCGCTAGCATTGCATTAGCATACCAGCAACTGCGCTACGTGAGGTTTTAAATAAAGACATCAACGTACAATATTTGGCATAGCGTTAGCATGCCAGAAACTGCGCTAGTCGACTATATTAAGCGGTGATCGATTGTTTTGGAAGGTCAGTGATTTTAGTGGCGGAAATTGTATGACGTCGACGCGGTTTTTCCGGTTTTTTAGGAGGTTCGCGAAACGTTCGGAGGGAAAGAGGTACCGTTTCGGAAACTAGAAACTCGGCGCTTTACGGGCGGGCGAGAGCCGTCGCGGCGAGAGGAACGGATCGGATCGAAAACGGCCGGTAAAGTCGAAAAATCTACCGTTTTCCGGACGGTACGCGGCGTTATTTCACACTCGTTTCGCCGTTTATCGAAATATCGACTCGAGATCGGTCTCGTTCGATAGCTAAACGAAAAATACGTGCCTATTAGCTAAATCTGTTCGGTTCCGCGTCTCGGTTTTTTTTTCTAGAAATGTTCGAAAAAAAAGCGACAAAAATGACGAATCGCCTTGAAAACTACGATATCTCCCTTATGCCGAAGAGAAAAGGAATTTCGCGTGCCGCGTTTCGTACATCTCGGCGAGCGCTACAAATTATGCGGAGAGACGTTTTTTCGTTTACGGTACCCGTTTCGAATAAACGAACCTCGAACGTCGTCAAGAATGACTTTTTTGCGTATAAAGCGCGCTGCTTCGCCGTAAATCAGCTATCTCCTCCGAAGATAAAGGAGCTACGAACCTGACGATTTTTGCGTGCGAAAGTCCATGCTTCGGACACTCTTTTAATACTATTTTCATCATTATTATTCGTTTACGTTGAAAAGTTCGATTTTTTAAAAATTCCTCGACAATACGCTACTTTTCGACGCGTGAAAAAGTCATCCTTGTCATCCGGCTCTGTCCTCGCTTATTACTACCGTACGTGAGCGAGTAAAAATTATACAGCTATCGAAAAATAACGATAATGAGCTGACGAAACGATTCTGACCGTCAGAATTACCGTCAAATTTCGAAAAAGTAAACTTTGAGCGCCTCAAAAGTACCGATGACAACCGTTTTTCGGCGTACTTTGTCTTCGTCGATACGGACCTGCGTTACGGAGCGACGTAGCTACGATTTTTTTTCGCAAAACGAAAGACCAAAGTCTCCTGATTAAACCGACATACGACACGTTACCCGATCGCATTTTTTAAACTCGGCAGATTAGCAAAATTCAAAGATATGCACACATTTTTAGTTTGAAGTTTCAATTTTGAATTTCCCCTCCAGATCCCCGGATTCCTGTTAGGCGGGGTATTGTAGATACGATCGTATTACGAAAGCGAGCGAGTGCGAGCGGAACGTCAAAAACGTGCCATTTTCGGCTTCATGACTATCGCTTCATCCAATATTGGATCACGCCAAATAGATTGTCCTTTTTTACGCGTGAAAATCAACATTTTCGAAAAGATTCAAAATTTCTATATTCCATTGTCTAAACGGACCGGACTAGAGCCATTAAAATCGGATGAATCTAGTAGTTTTTATGTTTACAGATTGCGATGTCAACCGCCAAAGGCTGCAATTATTCTTTGACGTTCATCAATTTATTGAAATCATCATCGGTTTATAAATACGATAAAAATATGATTGTAAGCCCCTATTCATGTTATAATTTTACAATATGGCATAAAGCTCCGCTTTTCCAACCGATTGATATAAAGCGTAATGTCTGATTGCATCACCTCCGATTTCTAACCTACAATGTATGAATGTAAACATTATCGAAATCTTAATAATGAGGCTCCCGTTAATAAGGATTAATTAGAAGCTTAGAACAAGCAATCGCAGCTACAAATAGTGAAAGTGTTGTGTAAAGTGTTTACAGTTTATGTGTTTCTATTGCAAACGTAAGTAGTCAGTCACTTCTATGAAGTTCAGTAAGAGTTCAGTCTTGACCCTCAGTTCAATTCATCTAAATATGTAGACCTATTAGCTGGCTAACAGTGGCACATATTATCAAGCAGATGAAGGAATATGCAAAGCGCTGAAAAATAGCATTGATAATCATATCTACTACCAAAGTTTTCAAAATTACTAAGACTTTCACAGCCACTGCAGTTGTTTATTTTGATCTCAATGCAGAATGTATGTACTTCGATTTAGAATGTAGCTGCTTTAAGGACTTGTCACTTCCAAGACTTGTCAAAACAACAGACACCATTACTTGTCAAAAAACTATAGCACTTGATGATTTCAAATTTCTATTCTGTTTTTAAAGATGTTATTATTATATGTCTAATTTCAAGGATACTCACATCTGTCCTGTTTCTAAGACTGATCTTAATCATAGATTACAGAAAAATTCATTATGAATCAGAGGAAACAGATTACAAATTTGATTTTCAAGCGATACTATTACTTACTGTCCAACAACTATAGTACTTAATAATTTCAAGCTTCTGGTCTAATTTTTTGAGATGTTATTATTATATGTCATGTTTCTAATTGATTGATCATAATCATACAACATTAAAAAAAATAGAGGAAATTTTATTTTAAGGCGATAGCACATTTTTCTCCAGATCATAAAGCGAGCATTGTTCATCTGCTTCTGTTGAATTTTTCCCAAACGAAGAACTTTACCACCAACAAACTCATAAATATTGTAAAAACCTTGTAGTAGTAGTATCTCACCTGAGTAGTATGTATAAATGGAAAATAAGTAAACAAACTTGTCATCTATCCCTTCGATTGGCAAATATTATCAAGCAGATGAAGGAATATGCAAAGCGCTGAAAATAGCATTGATAATCATATCTACTACCAAAGTTTTCAAATTACTAAGACTTTCACAGCCACTGCAGTTGTTTATTTTGATCTAAATCGATTTAGAATGTAGCTGCTTTAAGAACTTGTGACTTCCAAGACTTGTCAAAACAACAGACACCATTACTTGTCAAAATTTGTAAGATAAGTACTCTTGCACAGTATAATCGTAACTTGGTATAGACATATTTGTGATATCGCTTAGATTAAGCCTGCAGGGGAGTGAAAGTTACCTATACGAGTACTGAACTCTACATTAAAATAATTTATGATGCCATGTGTTGTATCTAAACTATTTTTATTTTTGCAGATCACATAATTATTACATACATCCCTTAAAAGGGCCCAATTTGAAGTAACATATTATAGAGTTCAATTTTCACATTGTTGTTATTTTTACGGGTTCTTCTTTCTGGCGATGGAAAGTTCAATTGCTTCTCCCTATTATACCTAAACAATGTAGGTCTATTTTCTTTTTTCCCATCCACAAAGTGACAACTACATAAGTATGCACCAGGACCTGGTTCAACAACTGTTCTCCTGCAATAAATAGTAAAAATAAGACAAAAGTTCAATTTGAAAATATCCTATCAATATCCTATTTTTTATAAGCAAGATACACACACATTAGCGGATCGCTCAGTTACATACCTGCTTGTAAACTAACGGCCTTATTTTCAACAAAAATTGTTTTAAAACTCCACTTTAACCACTTGATACGGAAGAAGTTTTCTCAAGGTGTTTATGTTTACTTTTTTTTTTAGTTTTACGGATTTCCTTACTATGATATTTAGGAATTAACTTTCAGAATCTTAATTTTTCCTTTCATTATGTTGTAGATGCACACATCTCACAATAGGAGTTATTGAATTTTAATTTTAAACAAAATACATTTCATTTTCCAGGTTAGAAAAAATTACCTATGACAATGACATTGACATTACAAAACAGAAAACATATACACTGAAGAAAGCATAGTCCACTGCTATCCATAGACGAACACGGTTGACATATGTCAGTGTCAAGCGCCATTTTTCTGCAAGTCGTGTTATAGCTAGATTTATGCGACGATCCTCATATAAATCTAGTCTGCTATACAATTTGCTACATGGAAGATTTTATAACGCCATGTATGGTATTAACAACAACACATGCGACGTTGCCGGCATCTCACATAAATCTGAGTCTGTTATACAATTGTATACAGGATATTTTCAATGCTATATGGAAGATACAGACAACAGATAACAGGTAAAGGTGGTAACAGGTAACAGGTGGTAACATATAACAGATAACTTATAACAGATAAAAGATAAAATATGACAGATAACAGATAAAAAGTAACAGATAGAAGAAAACAGGTAACAGATAACAAATAACTGATAACTGAAAACTAAAAAATGAAAACTGAAATCTGAAGAATGAAAAATGAAAAATGAAAAATGAAAAATTGAAAATTGAAAATCAAAATCAAAAATCAAAAATCAAATCAAATCAAAACTCAAAAATCAAAAATCAAAAATCTAAATCAAAAATCAAAATCAAAAATCACAAAATCAAAAATCAAAGATCAAAAATCAAAAAATCAAATCGAAAATCGAAAAATCGTATCGAAAAATCGAAAAATCGAAAAATCGAAAAATCGAAAAATCGAAAACGAAAATCGAAAAATCGTAAAATCGAAAAAATCGAAAAATCATAAAAATCGAAAAATCATAAATCGAAAATCGAAAATATCGAAAAATCGAAAATCAAATCGAAAAATCGAAAAATCGAAAATTAAAATTAAAAATTAAAAAATAAAAATTAAAAATTAAAAATTAAAATTAAAAATTAAAAATTAAAAATTAAAAATTAAATAATTAAAATTAAAAATTAAAAATTAAAAATTAAAAATTAAAGATTAAAATAGAAAAATGAAAAATGAAAACTGATAACTTATAAAAGATAACAGATACCAGATAGCAGATACCAGAAACCAGATACTAGACACCAGATACCAGATACCAGATACCAGACACCAGATACCAGATACCAGACACCAGACACCAGATACCAGACATCGGATACCAGACATCAGATACCAGACACCAGACACCAGATACCAGACACCAGACACCAGATACCAGACATCAGATACCAGACATCAGATACCAGACACCAGACACCAGATACCAGACACCAGACACCAGAAACCAGATACCAGACACCAGATACCAGATACCAGACACCAGAAACCAGATACCAGATACCAGATACGAGATACCAGATAATAGATACCAGATACCAGACACCAGACACCAGATACCAGATACCAGGTACCAGATACCAAACACCAGATACGAGATACCAGATACCAGATACCAGCCACCAGATACCAGATAAAGAGATAACAGATACCAAATACCAGATACCAGACACCAGATACCAGACACCAGATACCAGACACCAGATACCAGACACCAGATACCAGACATCAGATACCAGACACCAGATACCAAACATCAGATACCTGATACCAGATACCAGATACCAGATACGAGATACCAGATACCAGATACCAGACACCAGACACCAGATACCAGATACCAGAAACCAGATACCAGATAAAGAGATAACAGATACCAAATACCAGATACCAGATACCAGACACCAGATACCAGATACCAGATTCCAGATACCAGATACCAGACATCAGATACCAGATACCAGATATATGATTCCAGATACCAGATACCAGATACCAGACACCAGATACCAAATACGAGATGCCAGATACCAGATACCAGAGACCAGACACCAGATACCAGACACCAGATACCAGACACCAGATACCAGACACCAGATACCAGATAGCAGATACCAGATGCCAGACACCAGACAACCAGACACCGGATACCATATACCAGATCCACACACCAGATACCAGATACCAGATCCAGACAACCAGATACCATATACAGATACCAGATACCAGATACCTGATACCAGACACCAGATACCAGATACCAGACACCAGATACCAGATACCAGACATCAATACCAGATACCAGACACCAGGACACCACACATCAGATACCAGATACCAGACGGCCAGATACTAGACACCAGACAACCAGATACCAGATACCAGACACCAGATACCAGACACCAGATACCAGATACCAGATACCAGACACCAGATACCAGACTCAGATACCAGACACCAGACATCAGAGGACCAGATACCAGATCAAACATGTCAAAGGATAGAAAATGATTAGAGATAGGGATAAAAGTATATATCGCTAGCATTGCATTAGCATACCAGCAACTGCGCTACGTGAGGTTTTAAATAAAGACATCAACGTACAATATTTGGCATAGCGTTAGCATGCCAGAAACTGCGCTAGTCGACTATATTAAGCGTGTGATCGATTGTTTTAAGGGAAGAGTCACGTGACGTTAGAATTTTGGGCGGGCGACGTCGACGCGTTTTCGCGTTTTTTAGGAGGTTCGCGGTAACGTTCGGAGGAAAGAGGTACCGTTTCGGAAAGTAGAAAACTCGGGCGCTTTACGGACGGGCGGGCGAGAGCCGTCGCGGCGAGACGAACGGATCGGATCGAAAACGGCCGGTAAAGTCGAAAAAATCGGACCGTTTTTCGGACGGTACGCGGCGTTATTTCACACTGGTTTCGCGTTTATCGAAATATCGACTCGAGATCGGTCTCGTTCGATAGCTAAACGAAAAATACGTGCCTATTAGCTAAATCTGTTCGGTTCCGCGTCTCGGTTTTTTTTCTAGAAATGTTCGAAAAAAAAGCGACAAAAACGACGAATCGCCTTGAAAACTACGATATCTCCCTTATGCCGATAGAGAAAGGAATTTCGCGGTCCGCGTTTCGTACATCTCGGCGAGCGCTACAAATTACGCGGAGAGACGTTTTTTCGTTTACGGTACCCGTTTCGAGTAAACGAATCTCGAACGTCGTCAAGAATGGCTTTTTTGCGTATAAAGCGCGCTGCTTCGCCGTATATCAGCTATCTCCTCCGAAGATAAAGGAGCTACGAACCTGACGATTTTGCGTGCGAAAGTCCATGCTTCGGACACTCTTTTAATACTATTTTCATCATTATTATTCGTTTACGTTGAAAAGTTTCGATTTTTTAAAAATTCCTCGACAATACGCTACTTTTCGACGCGTGAAAAAGTCACCTTGTCATCCGGCTCTGTCCTCGCTTATTACTACCGTACGTGAGCGAGTAAAAATTATACAGCTATCGAAAAATAACGATAATGAGCTGACGAAACGATTCTGACCGTCAGAATTACCGTCAAATTTCGAGAAAGTAAACTTTGAGCGCCTCAAAAGTACCGATGACAACCGTTTTTCGGCGTACTTTGTCTTCGTCGATACGCACCTGCGTTACGGAGCGACGTAGCTACGATTTTTTTTCGCAAAACGAAAGACCAAAGTCTCCTGATTAAACCGACATACGACACGTTACCCGATCGCATTTTTTAAACTCGACAGATTACAAAAATTCAAAAATATGCACACATTTTAGTTGAAGTTTCAATTTGAATTTCCCTCCAGATCCCCGATTCCTGTTAGGCGGGGTATTGTAGATACGATCGTATTACGAAAGCGAGCGAGTGCGAGCGGAACGTCAAAACGTGCCATTTTCGGCTTCATGACTATCGCTTCATCCAATATTGGATCACGCCAAATAGAATTGTCCTTTTTTGCGCGTGAAAATCACATTTTCGAAAAGATTCAAAATTTCTATATTCCATTGTCTAAACGGACCGGACTAGAGCCATTAAAATATCGGATGAATCTAGTAGTTTTTTATTTTTACAGATTGCGATGTCTACCGCCAAAGGCTGCAATTATTCTTTGACGTTCATCATTTATTGAAATCCTCATCGGTTTATAAATACTATAAAATATGATTGTAAGCCCCTATTCATGTTGATAATTTACAATATGGCATAAAGCTCCGCTTTTTCCAACCGATTGTATAAAGCGTATGTCTGATTGCATCACCTCCGATTTCTAACCTACAATGTATGAATGTAACATTATCGAAATCTTAATAATGAGCTCCCGTTAATAAGGATTAAGTAGAAGCTTAGAACAAGCAATCGCAGCTACAAATAGTGAAAGTGTTGTGAAGTGTTTACAGTGTATTGTTTCTATTGCAAACGTAAGTAGTCAGTCACTTCTATGAAGTTCAGTAAGAGTTCAGTCTTGACCCTCAGTTCAATTTATTAATATGTAGACCTATTAGCTGGCTAACAGTGGCACATATTATCAAGCAGATGAAGGAATATGCAAAGCGCTGAAAAATAGCATTGATAATCATATCTACTACCAAAGTTTTCAAAATTACTAAGACTTTCACAGCCACTGCAGTTGTTTATTTTGATCTCAATGCAGAATGTATGTACTTCGATTTAGAATGTAGCTGCTTTAAGGACTTGTCACTTCCAAGACTTGTCAAAACAACAGACACCATTACTTGTCAAAAAACTATAGCACTTGATGATTTCAAATTTCTATTCTGTTTTTAAAGATGTTATTATTATATGTCTAATTTCAAGGATACTCACATCTGTCCTGTTTCTAAGACTGATCTTAATCATAGATTACAAAAAATTCATTATTGAATCAGAGGAAACAGATTACAAAATTTGATTTTCAAGCGATACTATTACTTACTGTCCAACAACTATAGTACTTAATAATTTCAAGCTTCTGGTCTAATTTTTTGAGATGTTATTATTATATGTCATGTTTCTAATTGATTGATCATAATCATACAACATTAAAAAAAATAGAGGAAATTTTATTTTAAAGCGATAGCACATTTTTCTCCAGATCATAAAGCGAGCATTGTTCATCTGCTTCTGTTGAATTTTTCCCAAACGAAGAACTTTACCACCAACAAACTCATAAATATTGTAAAAACCTTGTAGTAGTAGTATCTCACCTGAGTAGTATGTATAAATGGAAAATAAGTAAAACAAACTTGTCAGAATTAGAAGATCTAATTAGTCTTTAACTACACCTAAGAGTAATCATTCATATTTCTGTACAAGTGATGAAAATTGTTGATTACTTTCATGTTTTGAATGCAAATGGAATCATTGCTCACTTTTACATAGGCATTTGTGTTAGGTGTGAGATTATCAGTGCACGGTTTAAGTTTGTGACTACTTCTATGAAGTTCAGTAAGAGTTCAGTCTTGACCCTCAGTTCAATTTATGTAAATATGACCTATTAGCTGGCTAACAGTGGCACATATTATCAAGCAGGTGAAGGAATATGCAAAGCGCTGAAAAATAGCATTGATAATCATATCTACTACCAAAGTTTTCAAAATTACTAAGACTTTCACAGCCACTGCAGTTGTTTATTTTGATCTCAATGCAGAATGTATGTACTTCGATTTAGAATGTAGCTGCTTTAAGGACTTGTCAAATAACAGACACCATTACTTGTCAAAAAACTATAGCACTTGATGATTTCAAATTTCTATTCTGTTTTAAAGATGTTATTATTATATGTCTAATTTCAAGGATACTCACATCTGTCCTGTTTCTAAGACTGATCTTAATCATAGATTACAAAAAAATTCATTATTGAATCAGAGGAAACAGATTACAAAATTTAATTTTCAAGCGATACTATTACTTACTGTCCAACAACTATAGTACTTAATAATTTCAAGCTTCTGGTCTAATTTTTTGAGATGTTATTATTATATGTCATGTTTCTAATTGATTGATCATAATCATACAACATTAAAAAAAATAGAGGAAACTTTATTTTAAAGCGATAGCACATTTTTCTCCAGATCATAAAGCGAGCATTGTTCATCTGCTTCTGTTGAATTTTTCCCAAACGAAGAACTTTACCACCAACAAACTCATAAATATTGTAAAAACCTTGTAGTAGCGTATCTCACCTGAGTAGTATGTATAAATGGAAAATAAGTAAACAAACTTGTCAGAATTAGAAGATCTAATTAGTCTTTAACTACACCTAAGAGTAATCATTCAAATTTCTGTACAAGTGATGAAAATTGTTGATTACTTTCATGTTTTGAATGCAAATGGAATCATTGCTCACTTTTACATAGGCATTTGTGTTAGGTGTGAGATTCTGTCAGTGCACGGTTTGAAGTTTGTGACTACTTCTATGAAGTTCAGTAAGAGTTCAGTCTTGACCCTCAGTTCAATTTATCTAAATATGTAGACCTATTAGCTGGCTAACAGTGCTACATTATTATAGAATTCTCTATTATATAGGAGGATCTATCCCTTCGATTGGCAAATATTATCAAGCAGATGAAGGAATATGCAAAGCGCTGAAAAATAGCATTGATAATCATATCTACTACCAAAGTTTTCAAAATTACTAAGACTTTCACAGCCACTGCAGTTGTTTTTTTGATCTAAATCGATTTAGAATGTAGCTGCTTTAAGCACTTGTGACTTCCAAGACTTGTCAAACAACAGACACCATTACTTGCAAAAGTGGAAGATAAGTACTCTTGCACAGTATAATCGTAACTTGGTATAGACATATTTGTGATATCACTTAGATTAAGCCTGCCAGGGGAGTGAAAGTTACCTATACGAGTACTGAACTCTACATTAAAATATAATCAACAGTAGGCTCCTTACTGGGAAACTGTTTTTATTTCTGCAGATCACATAATTATTACATACATCCCTTAAAAGGGCCCAATTTGAAGTAACATATTATAGAGTTCAATTTTCACATTGTTGTTATTTTTACGGGTTCTTCTTTCTGGCGATGGAAAGTTCAATTGCTTCTCCCTATTATACCTAAACAATGTAGGTCTATTTTCTTTTTTCCCATCCACAAAGTGACAACTACATAAGTATGCACCAGGACCTGGTTCAACTGTTTCTCCTGCAATAAATAGTAAAAATAAGACAAAGTTCAATCTGAAAATATCCTATCAAAGAACGGTAGCTCAAGTGAATAGCAATATCTAAATACAGCATTTTTTATAAGCAAGATACACACATATTAGCGGATCGCTCAGTTACATACCTGCTTGTAAACTAACGGCCTTATTTTCAACAAAAATTGTTTTAAAAACTCCACTTTAACCACTTGATACGGAAGAAGTTTTCTCAAGGTGTTTATGTTTACTTTTTTTTTAGTTTTACGGATTTCCTTACTATGATATTTAGGAATTAACTTTCAGAATCTTAATTTTTCCTTTCATTATGTTGTAGATGCACACATCTCACAATAGGAGTTATTGAATTTTAATTTTAAACAAAATACATTTCATTTTCCAGGTTAGAAAAAATTACCTATGACAATGACATTGACATTACAAAACAGAAAACATATACACTGAAGAAAGCATAGTCCACTGCTATCCGTAGACGAACACGGTTGACATATGTCAGTGTCAAGCGCCATTTTTTTGCAAGTCGTGTTATAGCTAGATTTATGCGACGATCCTCATATAAATCTAAGTCTGCTATACAATTTGCTACATGGAAGATTTTATAACGCCATGTATGGTATTAACAACAACACATGCGACGTTGCCGGCATCTCACATAAATCTGAGTCTGTTATACAATTGTATACAGGATATTTTCAATGCTATATGGAAGATAACAGACAACAGATAACAGGTAAAAGGTGGTAACGGTGGTAACATGTAACAGGTGGTAACATATAACAGATAACTTATAACAGATAAAAGATAAAAAGATGACAGATAACAGATAAAAAGTAACAGATAAAAGAAAACAGGTAACAGATAACAAATAACTGATAACTGAAAACTAAAAAATGAAAACTGAAATCTGAAGAATGAAAAATGAAAAATGAAAAATGAAAATGAAAAATTGAAAATTGAAAATTAAAAATCAAAAATCAAAAATCAAAAATCAAAATCAAAAATCAAAAATCAAAAATCAAAAATCAAAAATCAAAATCAAAATCCGAAAATCAAAATCGAAAATCAAAAAATCGAAAAATCGAAAAATCGAAAAATCGAAAAATCGAAAAATCGAAAAATCGAAAAATCGAAAAATCGAAAAATCGAAAAATCGAAAAATCGAAAAATCGAAAAATCGAAAAATCGAAAAAATCGAAAAATCGAAAAATCGAAAAATCGAAAAATCGAAAAATCGAAAAATCGAAAAATCGAAAAATCGAAAAATCGAAAAATCGAAAAATCGAAAAATCGAAAATCGAAAAATCTAAAAATCGAAAAAAAATCGAAAAATCGAAAAATCGAAAAATCGAAAAATCGAAAAATCGAAAAATCGAAAAATCGAAAAAATAGAAAAATAGAAAAATAGAAAAATCGAAAAATAAAAATTAAAAATTAAAATTAAAAATTAAAAATAGAAAAATTAAAAATGAAAAATTAAAAATGAAAAATTAAAAATTAAAATAGAAAAATGAAAAATGAAAACTGATAACTTATAAAGATAACAGATACCAAATAGCAGATACCAGAAACCAGATACTAGACACCAGATACCAGACACCAGATACCAGATACCAAACACCAGATACCAGATACCAGATGCCAGACACCAGACATCAGATACCAGACATCAGATACCAGACACCAGACACCGGATACCAGACACCAGACACCAGAAACGAGATACGAGATACCAGATACCAGATACCAGATACCCAGACACCAGACACCAGATACCAGATACCAAACACCAGATACGAGATACCAGATACCAGATACCAGCCACCAGATACCAGACACCAGATACCAGACACCAGATGCCAGACACCAGATACCAGACACCAGATACCAGATACCAGACACCAGACACCAGATACCAGACATCAGATACCAGACACCAGATACCAGATACCAAACATCAGATACCTGATACCAGATACCTGATACCAGATACCAGATACCAGATACCAGACACCAGATACCAGATACCAGACACCAGACACCAGAAACGAGATACGAGATTCCAGATACCAGATACCAGATACCAAACACCAGATACGAGATACCAGATACCAGATACCAGCCACCAGATACCAGACACCAGATACCAGACACCAGATGCCAGACACCAGATACCAGATACCAGATACCAGACCAGATACCAGACATCAGATACCAGACACCAGATACCAGATACCAAACATCAGATACCTGATACCAGATACCAGATACCAGATACGAGATACCAGATACCAGATACCAGACACCAGACACCAGATACCAGACACCAGATACCAGACACCAGAAACCAGATACCAGATAAAGAGATAACAGATACCAAATACCAGTACCAGACACCAGACACCAGATACCAGACACCAGAAACCAGATACCAGATACGAGATACCAGATACCAGACACCAGACACCAGACCAGATACCAGATACCAGACACCAGATACCAGATACCAGACATCAGATACCAGACACCAGAAACCAGATACCAGATACGAGATACCAGATACCAGATACCAGATACCAGACACCAGATACCAAACACCAGATACGAGATACCAGATACCAGATACCAGATACCAGCCACCAGATACCAGACACCAGATACCAGACACCAGAAACCAGATACCAGATAAAGAGATAACAGATACCAAATACCAGATACCAGACACCAGATACCAGACACCAGATACCAGACACCAGATACCAGACACCAGATACCAGACACCATATACCAGACATCAGATACCAGACACCAGATACCAGATACCAAACATCAGATACCTGATACCAGATACCAGATACGAGATACCAGATACCAGACACCAGATACCAGACACCAGAAACCAGATACCAGATAAGAGATAACAGATACCAAATACCAGATACCAGATACCAGATACCAGACACCAGATACCAGATTCCAGATACCAGATCAAAGATGCCAAAGGATAAAAAATGATTAGAGATAGTTATCGCTAGCATTGCATTAGCATACCAGCAACTGCGCTACGTGAGGTTTTAAATAAAGACATCAACGTACAATATTTGGCATAGCGTTAGCATGCCAGAAACTGCGCTAGTCGACTATATTAAGCGGTGATCGATTGTTTTTTTTAAAAGGTCACGTGACGTTAGAGTCAGGCCGTGCGACGTCGACGCGGTTTTCGCGGTTTTTTAGGAGGTTCGCGTACGTTCGGAGGAAAGAGGTACCGTTTCGGAAAGTAGAAACTCGGCGCTTTACGGGCGGGCGAGAGCCGTCGCGGGTGAGAGGAACGGATCGGATCGAAAACGGCCGGTAAAGTCGAAAAATCGACCGTTTTTCGGACGGTACGGAGACTTTTTTATCTGCCGCGTCGCCGCTTATCGAAATATCGACTCGAGATCGGTCTCGTTCGATAGCTAAACGACGGGCGCACGCTTTAGGGCGGAACTGATCGCGGTCCGCGTCTTAGTTTTTTTTTAAGAAAATGTTAAAGAACGCGAGAAAACGGCAAGTCGCGGTAAAAACTTCGATATCTCCTTTACGCCGAAGAGAAAAGAAATTTCGCACGCCGCGTTTCGTACATCTCGACTAGCGCTACGAATTACGCGGAGAGACTTTTTTCCGTTTACGGCACCCGTTTCGAATAATAAACGAACCTCGAACGTCGTCAAGAATGACTTTTTTGCTTATGAAACGCGCTTATCGCCGTCCACGGTCTATCTCCTCCGAAGATAACGAAAGATACGGACCTGGCGACTGTCGCTAAGAAAGCCCGTACTTCGAACACGGGATCGCAACCTTATCCGTTTCTCCATTCGTTTAGGTTGAAAAGTTTCGATTTTTTAAAAATTCCTCGACAATACGCTACATTTCGAAACGTGAAAAAGTCACTTGTCATCCGGCTCTGTCTTCGCCTATTACAACCGTACGTGAGCGAGTAAAAATTATACAGCTATCGAAAAATAACGATAATGAGCTGACGAAACGATTCTGACCGTTAGAATTACCGTCAAATTTCGAAAAAGTAAACTTTGAGCGCCTCAAAGGTACCGATGACAACCGTTTTTCGCGCGTACTTTGTCTTCGTCGATACGGACCTGCGTTACGGAGCGACGACGCGTAGCTACGTTTTTTTTTCGCAAACGAAAGACCAAAGTCTCCTGATTAAACCGACATACTACACGTTACCCGATCGCATTTTTTAAACTCGGCAGATTACAAAATTCAAAGATATGCACACATTTTTAGTTTGAAGTTTCAATTTTGAATTTCCCTCCAGATCCCCGGATTCCTGTTAGGCGGGGTATTGTAGATACGATCGTATTACGAAAGCGAGCGCGTGCGAGCGAAACGCCAAACGTGCATTTTCGGCTTTATGTTGGTCGCTTCATCGAATATAGGATCACGCCGAATACCATTGTCCTTTTTTACGCGTGAAAATAAACATTTTCGAAAGGATTCAAAATTTCTATATTCTATAGTACAAACGGTACCGGACTATCCCTTATTCGTTATAACAATCGAGTAGGTTGCCATGTTTACCGACAGATTGCGATGATTACCGATAGATTCCGATGTTCACTGACAGATTGTGCAATTATTCTTTCACGTTTAGCAGTTCATCAGCTTAAATACGATAAATATGATTGAAAGACGTTATTAATGCCAAAGATCAATTCCTGAAGAGAGCAGAAATCCACAACATAGCAAGACTTTGTACTTATAACAGTGTGTGTATTGTGTAGTGATACCCGGTGCCGAGTGTTTACAATTTTTCGGTTCAGACGAAGTGCCTCGGTGTATATCTCTCGTGATAATGTATTTCATCTTTGAAGAAGTTTGAGAGGTACCCTTATAATCGCCAGCAGATTTAAATAAGGTAAAAATAATTTTCATTCCTGTCAAATCATAAAACATTTACACTGAAGATAGAAGGTGCTATCCTTAGACGAACACGGTTGAGATATGTCAAGTGTCAAGCGCCATTTTTTGTAAGTGCGGTAGCTAGACATGCGACGTTGCCGGATCCTCACATAAATCGGAGTTTGTCATACAATTTTATAGAGGGCATTAATGCTATATCGAAGATTTTATAATGCCATTGTGTGTTATTTATGGTGACACATGCGACGTTGCCGGCTCCTCACATAAATCTGAGTTTGTCATACAATTTTATAGAGGCCATTAATGCTATATCGAAGATTTTATAATGCCATTGTGTGTTATTTATGGTGACACATGCGACGTTGAAAAATGAAAATGAAAAATGAATGAAAAATGCAAAATGAAAAATGAAAAATGAAATATGAAGAATGAAAAATGAAAAATAAAATATGAAAAACGAAAAACAAAAAACGGAAAACGGAAATCGTCAGCAGATTTAAATAAGGTGAAAATAAAAAATCAAAAAATCAAAAAATCAAAAAATCAAAAATCAAAAATCAAAAAATCAAAAAAATCAAAAATCAAAAAATCAAAAAATCAAAAAATCAAAAAATCAAAATCAAAAAATCAAAAATCAAAAAATCAAAAAATCAAAAAGTCAAAAAGTCAAAAAATTAAAAAATCAAAAAATCAAAAAATCAAAAAATCAAAAAATCAAAAAATCAAAAAATCAAAAATCTAAAAATCTAAAAATCTAAAAATCTAAAAATCTAAAATCTAAAAATCTAAAAATCTAAAAATCTAAAATCTAAAAATCTAAAAATCTAAAAATCGAAAAATCGAAAAATCGAAAATCGAAAAATCGAAAAATCGAAAAATCGAAAAATCGAAAAATCGAAAAATCGAAAAATCAAAAAATCGAAAAATCGAAAAATCGAAAAATCGAAAAATCGAAAAATCGAAAATCGAAAAATCTAAAAATCTAAAAATTACCAGACCAGACACCAGACACCAGATACCAGACACCAGATAGCAGACACCAGATACCAGACACCAGATACCAGATACCAGACATCAGATACCAGATACCAGATACCAGACACCAGATACCAGATGCCAGACACCAGATACCAGACACCAGATACCAGATACCAGGCACCAGATACCAGATACCAGACACTAGACACCAGACACCAGATACCAGACAACAGATACCAGATACCAGATAAAGCGATAACAGATACCAAATACCAGACACCAGACACCAGATACCAGAGGCCAGATACCAGACACCAGACACCAGATACCAGACACCAGACACCAGATACCAGATACGAGATAACAGATCAAAGATGCCAAAGGATAAAAACGATTAGAGATAGGGATAAAGTATATATCGCTAGCATTGCATTAGCATACCAGCAACTGCGCTACGGGTGGTTTTAAATAAAGACATCAACGGACAATATTTAGCATAGCGTTGGCATGCTAAAAACTGCGCTAGTCGACTATATTAAGCGGTGATCGATTGTTTTTCCTTGGAAGGTCACGTGACGTTAGAGTCAGGCCGTGCGACGTCGACGCGGTTTTCGCGGTTTTTTAGGAGGTTCGCGAAACGTCCGGAAGGAAAGAGGTACCGTTTCGGAAAGTAGAAACTCGGCGCTTTACGGGCGGGTGAGAGCCGTCGCGGCGAGAGGAACGGATCGGATCGAAAACGGCCGGTAAAGTCGAAAAATCGACCGTTTTTCGGACGGTACGCGGCGTTATTTCACACTGGTTTCGCCGTTTATCGAAATATCGACTCGAGATCGGTCTCGTTCGATAGCTAAACGAAAAATACGTGCCATTAGCTAAATCTGTTCGGTTCCGTGTCTCGGTTTTTTTTTCTAGAAATGTTCGAAAAAAAGCGACAAAAACGACGAATCGCCTTGAAAACTACGATATCTCCCTTATGCCGAAGAGAAAAGGAATTTCGCGCGCCGCGTTTCGTACATCTCGGCGAGCGCTACAAATTATGCGGAGAGACGTTTTTTCGTTTACGGTACCCGTTTCGAATAAACGAACCTCGAACGTCGTCAAGAATGACTTTTTGCGTATAAAGCGCGCTGCTTCATCGTATATCAGCTATCTCCTCCGAAGATAAAGGAGCTACGAACCTGACGATTTTTGCGTGAGAAAGCCCATGCTTCGGACACTCTTTTAATACTATTTTCATCATCATTATTCGTTTACGTTGAAAGATCGATTTTTTAAAAATTCCTCGACAATACGCTACTTTTCGACGCGTGAAAAAGTCACCTTGTCATCCGGCTCTGTCCTCGCTTATTACTACCGTACGTGAGCGAGTAAAAATTATACAGCTATCGAAAAATAACGATAATGAGCTGACGAAACGATTCTGACCGTCAGAATTACCGTCAAATTTCGAAAAAGTAAACTTTGAGCGCCTCAAAAGTACCGATGACAACCGTTTTTTCGGCGTACTTTGTCTTCGTCGATACGGACCTGCGTTACGGAGCGACGTAGCTACGATTTTTTTCGCAAAACGAAAGACCAAAGTCCTGATTAAACCGACATACGACACGTTACCCGATCGCATTTTTTAAACTCGGCAGATTACAAAATTCAAAAATATGCACACATTTTTAGTTTGACGTTTCATTTTGAATTTCCCCTCCAGATCCCCGGATTCCTGTTAGGCGGGGTATTGTAGATACGATCGTATTACGAAAGCGAGCGAGTGCGAGCGGAACGTCAAAAACGTGCCATTTTCGGCTTCATGACTATCGCTTCATCCAATATTGGATCACGCCAAATAATTGTCCTTTTTTACGCGTGAAAATCAACATTTTCGAAAAGATTCAAAATTTTTATATTCCATTGTCTAAACGGACCGGACTAGAGCCATTAAAATCGGATGAATCTAGTAGTTTTTTATGTTTACAGATTGCGATGTCTACCGCCAAAGGCTGCAATTATTCTTTGACATTCATCAGTTTATTGAAATCATCATCGGTTTAAAATACGATAAAATATGATTGTAAGCCCCTATTCATGTTATAATTTTACAATATGGCATAACGCTCCGCTTTTCCAACCGATTGATATAAAGCGTATGTCTGATTGCATCACCTCCGATTTCTAACCTACAATGTATATGAATGTAAACATATAGAAATCTTAATAATAAGGCTCCCGTTAATAAGGATTAATTAGAAGCTTAGAACAAGCAATTGCAGCTACAAATAGTGAAAGTGTGTGAAGCGTTTACAGTGTCCGTCCAGAAGTAGATATTTCTATTGCAAACGTAAGTAGTTAATCACGTTTCATTTCAATTTATCACTTGTTGATTTAACTTGAGTTAAGGCCTCTGTTCTCTAAACTAAACTAAACAATCATTCAAAATATGTAATAGTAGTGTCGAAGTACCCAACTACAAATTTGTCAGAATTAGAAGGTCTTCTTAAATTCTTAAACAACAGTTTTTAAATATATTTGAGTCATCATACAGTTTTTGTAGAAACGATGGATACATTACATGAAATGAAGAAACTCGCAGTGTTATTTAATTGCTTTGTGACTACCACAGCTTATTTTTAGTCAAAACAACAGACACTATTACTTGTCAAAAAGAATGACCACAGGAGTGCTTGAACTGTTCAAAAAAGACGATGAATGCCTGGTTGACTAATGCTGATGAAGTTTAGAAGCATACACAAAGACCTAAATTGTAATTTCAGTACCTAATTTGCTAGCATAGCTTCATCAGCTTTTTCGTTTCTCTGTTCGCATAGGGACTAGGTTTGAGTTGTAAATGATCTAAATACGAAACACACATACAGAATTAGAAGATCTCCTTAAATTCTTAAATAATAGTTTTTTAACTATATTTGAGAGTTATCATACAGATTTTTGTAGAAACGATGGATACATTACATGAAATGAAGAAACTCGCAGTGTTATTTAATTGCTTTGTGACTACCACAGCTTATTTTTAGTCAAAACAACAGACACTATACTTGTCAAAAAAGAATGACCACAGGAGTGCTTGAACTGTTCAAAAAAGACATGAATGCCAGGTTGACTAATGCTGATGAAGTTTAGAAGCATACACAAAGACCTAAATTGTAATTTTCAGTACCTAATTTGCTAGCATAGCTTCATGAGCTTTTTTCGTTTCTCTGTTCGTATAGGGACTAGGTTTGAGTTGTAAATGATCTAAATACAAACACACATACAGAATTAGAAGGTCTTATTAAATTCTTAAACAACAGTTTTTAACTATATTTGAGAGTCATTATACAGATTTTTGTAGAAACGATGGGTACATTACATGAAATGAAGAAAGAAACTCACAGTGTTGTTCAATTGCTTTGTGACTACCAAAGCTTATTTTTAGTCAAAACAACAAACACTATTACTTGTCAAAAAAGAATGACCACAGGAGTGCTTGAACTGTTCAAAAAAGACATGAATTCCTGGTCGACTAATGCTGATGAAGTTTAGAAGCATACGCAAAGACCTAAATTGTAATTTTCAGTACCTAATTTGCTAGCATAGCTTCATCAGTTTTTTCGTTTCTCTGTTCGCATAGGGACTAGGTTTGAGTTGTAAATGATCTAAATACGAAACACACATACAGAATTAGAAGGTCTTATTAATTCTTAAACAACAGTTTGTAACTATATTTGAGAGTCATCATACAGATTTTTGTAGAAACGATGGATACATTACATGAAATGAAGAAACTCACAGTGTTGTTCAATTGCTTTGTGACTACCAAAGCTTATTTTTAGTCAAAACAACAAACACTATTACTTGTCAAAAAGAATGACCACAGTTGAACTGTTCAAAAAAGACATGAATGCCTGGTCGACTAATGCTGATGAAGTTAGAAGCATACGCAAAGACCTAAATTGTAATTTTCAGTACCTAATTTGCTAGCATAGCTTCATCAGCTTTTTTTCGTTTCTCTTTTCGCATAGGGACTAGGTTTGAGTTTGTAAATGATCTAAATACGAAACACACAAACAAGATAGCTTTCTCAATTTTTTTCAATTCAAAATTCAACA
>CAVLJG010003261.1:0-10000 GCA_963669975.1 Acanthoscelides obtectus
TATTATTATAATTATTATTATGATAGTTATTATAATAATTAATATTATTATTATTATTATTATTATATTATTATTATTAGTATGTTATATTATATTATTATTATTATTAATATTATTAATATTATTATATTATTATTATTATTATTATTATTATTATTATAGTTATTATTATAATTATAATTATTATATTATTATTTTATCTTTTTTTTTCACGCTACAGGACCGCTTTCTATTAGTAGCGGTATCTTATATGGAACGGTTTGACCTCTACACCGGGTCGTCGCCGAGGACCTGAGGGGTACAGATTTTTGTAGTTTATGAGCTGGTTATGTTATAACTTTCCTAATTATGTGCGATTTGCCTAATAAGGCAATCTTCTGTAACTGATAGAAATTATGATCTCCTGGTATCCTTTTTAGGTTATCTAGGATGTTGCGAGTGACATATCCAGTTGAACCAATCACTACGGGAATAACATCTGCCTTTGTATGCCACATTCTTTGCACTTCTATGAGTAATGATTTGTATTTTAGTTGCTTTTCAGCCTCCTTTTGTATGACATGTCTATCTGCAGGTACCGATATGTCAATATATAGCATATTTCGGTGGTTTTTATAACAATATCTGGTCTGTTTGCTTTTATTTCTCTATCCGTGATAACGGGATGGTCATACATTATTGTGATACTACCATCTTCACTTCGTGTTATTCTGTCGGGGTGATGCTCATACCATTTCGTCGATTTTATTGGACAACCAAGGTGGCGAGACACTTCTAGATGGATGGCTGCGCAGACATTATTGTGCCTGTTAGTATATTCTTTTGGCGCTCGTATTGGACATGCAGATATTATATGTTCAACAGTTTCATTATGAATGTGACGTAATCTGCATTTACCGTCATTCCTCGTCTTGTGTATTGCTTGCTCAATGTAACGCGTTTTCAAGGCTTGGTCTTGTGCTGCCACCAGCAAGCTTTCGGTTTCCCCTTTTAAATCTCTGTATTGTAACCATCCAAATGACCAGTGGCGGCTCTACCATAAGGCCGCATGGCCGCGCGCCCCCCCAGATAAAATGCCGTTAAAAAAGCATTGAATAAAACCATTTTTATTTTTTTTTCTAATTAGCTAACATTTTATTGAACATACTATATTAAACGTCACCCTAATTATTTTGTAAGAAATCAGTCGATTTTATCCTTATTTGCCCGGACTATACGGGCCGCATCGAACCTCGCGGCCGCACGTCGGTGTTTTCGAGCGCTTTCGATACGACTCGGTTAGAGTCGAGGTACAGTATTAATAGCTATGCTAGGGCGCATTATTTTTGCGGCCTCGCTGCGTCTCGCATAGCTAGCTCCATTTGTTGTTTACTATTGAATATTGATTACGCGCTGCATTTTTAGTGACGGGTTTTGTTTTATTGCAGAATAAAGTAGCAAATGACAATGAATAGTGTCAGTAACATTTTAAAAAATGATTTTACAGACGCGTCCCTTCAGAATAAATTAGAAATTAAGCAATTGGGCAGACCTTTGCCGGATTTAAAGTTAACGCAAGTGAGTGAACGGAAGGCAGAAAAAAGAAGTTTTACCCGTCATTTTTCTAAAGATACATATAAAAAAAATAATTGGATATGTGGATGTGAGGAGACAAATTTATTGTACTGTTTCCCCTGTTTATTATTTTATAATGCCGCGTCAGGTATGGACTCTAGTTGGTCAAGGACGGGAATCGAAGACCTGCATCATCTTCCTGAAAAGATTAGAAAGCATTAAGCTTCCCGAAGACACATTAATTCGTGCACGGCGCTTGCAGTTCTTGATAAGACAAATATAGCATCACAAATAAGTTCTGCTTATAGACAAAGTATAGTTGAACATAACGAAAAAGTGAGAAAAAATCGGCTCATTTTGAAACGGATTATAAGCTGTGTCAAATTTTGCAGTGCCTTTGAATTGGCACTTAGAGGTCACAATGAGACTGAAGAGTCTTTGAATCGAGGAATATTTAGAGAATTAGTTGATTTTACCGCTGAGTTAGATGAGGCCCTTAAAAATCATTTAAAAAATGCCACGGTATTCAAGGGAACTTCTAAAAGCATTCAAAATGACATATTAGATAGCATGCTACAAGTTTGTAGAGAAGAAATTTTGCAGCAAATTAAAAACGCAAATTTCCTGTCAGTTCAATGCATGATGAAAAACGACCGACATATCAAATCAGTGCCAAATGGTTTTAATATTCAGATATTTCCACGAAGGCGGCATACAAGAACTTTTTTGGAGTTTTTTGAGAGTTAAAGATAAGACATCAGTAGGTTTAAAAACTTGCATAGAAAACTGAAATTGATCCGCTTCTTTTACAAAGTCCTGAAAAGTTGATAGCACAAACATATGATGGTGCGAATGTCATGAGTGGTTCTGTCGGTGGGGTTCAAGTTGACATTAAAGAAAAATATCCTAATGCACAATTCATACATTGTTATGCCCATCAGCTAAACCTTATTATGCAAAAAAGTGCATCACAAAATTCAAAAGTACGTGTGTTTTTTAATAATTTGTCGGCCATACCAGCTTTTTTTTCGAACTCTACCCATCGATGTGATGTTTTAGAAGAAATTATAAATAAGAAAATCCCCAGAGTAGCTGCTACTAGATGGAACTATAACATTCGTACAGTTTACTTTGTCTATGAACATCGTGAGAAACTCATAGAGGTGTTTGAAGAAATAGAAGAGAGATGTAATAGAGGTGTTACTTTAAATGAAGCTTCAAGTTTGAGAAGAGCGTTAGAAGATCAAGAATTCTTGTTTGGGTTGACAGTATTCCATAAAATATTTCCGCATGTTGACATCCTTTATAACCAGCTGCAGTCAAGAAATCAAGATAGTGTTCAATTACAAAAGGACTTAGTAATTTTTGAAAAGAGTACCGACAATATAAGAGGTCAAATTGATGATATTAAAAAATATACCGAAACAAAGTTTGAATCTAATAAAAGAAGAAGAACTGACGACAGTATACGAGGGGTCATTGCCAAAGAAGTGTGCAACATAATAACAATGCAAGTAAAAGATAGATTTTTCTTTCGAGGTCATTTACAGGCAGCCGAATTGTTTAATACAGAGGCATAACGTTTTTTGAATTAGATTTTGCGCCCCCCAAACTCAAATACCACGAGCCGCCACTGCAAATGACAGTCTTAAGTCAACTGGAAGCTCCTCCATTTGACGGATATGCTGTCCGTGTAGAGGCTTACTCCGCCATTTCTCTTCGACACATTGCTTCAAGTACAGTTTGATCGACCTGTTACCTCGCTCGACCGTATGTCCGGCTTCCGCAGCTTCTAATTTGATTTATTACTAGCTTTACAATAGATCTATTTGTTGGTTTCCTATTGTCATGTGCTAGTAACATCTGTAGTAGGCGGTCTTGCTCAGATCTAGTTTGAATATACTGCCCTACTGAGAAGATAGTATTGTTGTACGTTTCTTCTATTTGCTTTAGTCCTCGTCCCCCTTTCTTTCGTGGCACGTATAATTTGTCGATGTCTGCTTTGGGATGAAGGATATTATGTGTTGTTATTAGTTATCTTGTTTTGCGATCCATTTGTCTTATGTCATCCAATGTCCAATTGATTATACCACAGCTGCACTGCATGGCAAGAGCTCCAATTTGCTGTTATCTTGTTTCTAGACATGAGTTGAGTTTGCAGAATTTTACGTACTCTCGTTATATACTCATGTCTAATATCAGCTTTCAGTGAATCGTGGGTGGGTGATGTGTGAGCCTTCTTTAATTCCCAGGTACTTGTACACTCCGCCATGTTCTAGTGATTTGATCATCTGTCCTTCATCAACTATTATATTAGCAGAGTCATAATGCATTCCTCTCCTGAATGTGACTACAGCGCACTTATCGAGACCGAAGCTCATCTGTATGTCGTCGCTAAATTTTTTTACAATATTGAGAGACGTTTTCAGTTTGTTTTGGCTGGGAGATATGAGCTTCAGGTCATCCATATTAGCAAATGGGAGAGACAATCATTTGCTCCTTTAAGTTGGTAACCTAGGTTGGCCTCGTTGAGCAGCGTACTTAAAGGAACCATCGCAATCACTAACAGAAGAGGTGACAAGGTATCACCTTGATATATACCTCTTTTTATCTGTATGGGTCTTAACTCTATTTCTTCCCCATTATTACTGACTAACAGGGTAGTACTCCATAGCGAAATCAATCGCTTACATAGATCAATGACCTTCTCAGATGTTCCTATAAGCTTCAGAGATTTCAGGAGCCAGCTGTGCGGGACGCTGTCGAATGCCTTTCTATAATCAATCCATCCAATGCTAAGATTTTTTTTGTTCTCTTTACAATCTTCTACAATGGCTTTCGAGAGGAGTAGCTGATCCTTGCAACCAAAAGAGCCCTTGCCACAGCCTTTTTGTTCAGTTGGTATTATCTTATTATCATTTACATAATCAGATATTCTGCTGGCTACTAATTTAGTTAACAATTTGTACAAAGTGTTCAGACAGGTGATAGGCCTGTAATTTTGGGGTCCTTACTATCTCCAGACTTTGGAAGAAGGTATGTTGGCAGCCAGTTCGGGATATCTGTTCCGTTATCGAAGTAACTATTATTATATCATTGTTATTGTTTCGTGTGTGGTCACTAGATGTTTCAGCCAGAAATTAGGTGTCTGGTCTATACCAGGAGCTTTCCAATTTTGGGCCTGCTGCAGAGCTGATCTGACTTCACGACACTGATATTTTGCCAGCTCATAGTTGTGGCTCTATCCCTTTCTACCGTTTTCAGCCACTTTGCGTTCTCGTTGTGGTTAACACTTTTCTCGAAAATACTTTTCCAATACGTTTCAGTTGTAGAGATGGCTGGAGTTTCAATGGGTTCCCTTTTTCCTTCTCGCAGCTCCCTATAAAATGCTTTGGGATTGACATTAAAGAGACTATTTTGCTTGTGCTGCTCTTGTCGATTCTTGTACCTTCGGAGTCTTGAGCAGTGGCCGAGATTTGTTGTTTCATTACCTCTATCTTCTTATTAGCGTTTTTCCTTCTGTGACGTATTTGTTTAACAGCATCTTCCCTTTAGCCGACTCTGCGGACAGCCTGCCATTTTGTATGTGAACTAAATTCGATAAGTCTCTCCTGAGGCTCAAAACTTTATTACTTGCTGCCTCTGCCAGTTAGGGTTTGCTTTGGGGTCCTAGCTATTCGTTTTCGCGCTGTCGATTTACTAATGATGTAACATATTATTATATATATTATTTTATTATTATTATTATAGTATTAATTATAGTTATTATTATAATTATTATTATTATAGTTATTATTATTATTATTATTATAATTTATTATCATTATAATTATTATAATTAACATTATTATTAATATTATTATTATTATTACAATTATTACTATTATTATTATTATTATAATTACTATTATTATTTTATGATAGTTATTATTATAATTATTATTACTATTATTATATATTATTATTATAAATAATTATTCTTAATATTATTATTATTATTATTTTATTATTATTGTTATTTATTATATAATTATATAAATCTCGATACTATAGGCCAATCACAATAATTCCATTAATAAGTAAATTATTCGAAATTGTAATCAAAGAAAAATTAATAAAGTACTTTGAAAAGCACTCCCTCCTTTCAGCTTCCCAATTTGGTTTCCGAAAGCACTGTTCAACCATTAAAGCCATGCTTAGTTTTCTTGAGGATGCATTAGAGTGCATTGACAAGAGAACCACCGCTCTAGCAACTATGTGTGACTTAACCAAGGCTTTTGACTATGTAGACGCAGTTATACTGCTTGACAAATTGGAGTACTATGGGATCCGTGGCAAGTCATCACAGCTTATGAGATCATACTTAGCTAATAGGAGACACATGGTTAGCCTTGATGGAGTAGAATCCCAGGTTCTACCGATTACGCACGGGGTACCCCAGGGCTCTGTCTTTGGCCCTCTATATTTTTAATCTACATCAATGACCCCCACAAAATGTCAACAATAGCAAATGCTACCTTTTGCAGACGACACTACTCTGCTCTCCAAGGCTACCCAACTTGACGAGGCCCACAGTTTCGACCAGGTTAAGCGGTGGTTCTCCGCAAACAAGCTCAAACTTAATGAAGCAAAAACCAGCAAGCTGTGAATAACATCAGACAAATGGAATGAGACTTCATCATCCGTATAGTTATTAGGGATCGTTGTGGATAGCCGCTTGACCTGGTCGGAGCATGTGGACCAGGTGTGTACCAAGATTTCCAGACAGATGTTTATCATGCGGCAACTGGCTCAGTGTTTGCACAGACAAACCATGAGAACTGTATACTTTAGCCTCATTCATAGTCATCTGTCGTATGGTATCATCCTCTGGGGTAATTCTGTCAATGCCCAAAAAGCATTTACAATGCAAAAGGCTGCTATACGGATTGTAGCTGGCGTCTCCTACGATCATACGTGCCGCGGTTTGTTCAAAGAGATGCGCATACTGCCGTTAGCATGCCTGCTCATACATGAGACCCTTTTACATGTTCACGCAAACCTGAGTACTTTTTCGATAAGATCAGAGACACACAGCTATAATACAAGATACGCTAATGATATATCATTACCGCAATCTAGGATCGCCATGACACAACACAATAAGATTAATGTGTCGCTTTACAATAACTTTGTTAGATATCATAAGCGGTCCAATATTGAGAAGATGTCTAACAAACAGTTCTCTAGGTTTGTCAAAAACTATTTGTTAAAAAACTGCTTCTATACCGTAAGTGAATATTTAAGTGCATGTGATCCTAGTGATCAGTGATCGTGTGTAGAGCAAGAAGACAGACTCTGTATAAACTTTATCTAGTTTGTGACTTCAAACATATATCTCGAAGTTGAGTCATTTATTTTAACAGTGAGTAGATCTGATCAAAAGAAATGTTTTTTTCCTTTACCATTTTTCTGGTAAAATTAAAGTAACAAAGTTATAGCCCTTTGGAAGTTTGAGTACCGCCCTGTCTCAATGTGCTCGTGTTTGGCGACAACGGATATAATCCGTCGTATCGGTTCATCGCATCGGAAACAAAAAAGCGAAAGAATTTGGAACGAATTATTTCATTCATTTGTATACAGTAAGTGTCAGTGAATAGTTGTATCTGTTGCGTGGCTCAAACGAAATAAAAAATGGCTCATGTTTATGCGGATCGGTTTCCAAATCGAGTGCAACCAACCCCTCGTGCCTTTGTTAATGTAGTACAACGGGCTCGTGAATCAGGTGACTTAAGGCCTCACAGGGGACCTCACGATCAAATACAGGTCCGCACTGAAATACTTGTCGGGAGGGATACTTTATAAAACAAGGTAAAAATTTTTTTTATTTTTTTTTATTTTTACACACATATTTTGGTTTATATTCCTTCTACAATCGTTATCTGAAAATTAATGACTCAACTTCAAAGTCACCCTGTATATAGGTGTCAATAAATGTATGGGTGGTATGTTATATCAATTATTATTAATATTATTATTATTATTTATGATTACTATTATTATTCTCATTATTATAGTTAATTATAAGATAGATATATATTATTATTATAATTATTAATTTCTTACATTGTAATTATTGTGATTTTATATATTATTAATTATATTATTATTATTATTATTATTAAAATTATTTTTTTTTGACGGCGTCAACTTCTCTGGTTATTAGCCGTATTCAATAATATATAAATAATAATATATATCTAAAGTATAAAATATATAATCTCTTACATGTCTAAGTGGTACGTGTCGCATTTTTAAAAAACTAACTACGCAAATTCTTTCAAGTCATTTACTTTCAGATTCTATTAGCAAAAAAAGATAATCTCTGGGAAATGTTACACGACTAAATTTGTCAGGCATTATTCATTAATATTAATTTTTTTTTTGTGGTCATTATCTGCATTTCACGATCTTGTTTGCGTTCACGTAAGTATTTCGATTTATCCAAATTCTATTGTTACATGTTTATTTTAGTTCAAGATGACAATACTAAGCTAAGGTAGTGATGCAAAATCATCGTTACATAACATTCATTTAATCTCAGTTGAGAATAAGATACACAAAAATTAAATGGTTCATTTCCAAAAAGTTCATTAGGTCAGATCTTCCAATAGAAACCAGATACTTTCAAGAATGATATGACGTTTTCAGTTTTTCTCTCTGCATTTCACGATCTTTTGTTTGCGTTCACGAATTATATATAATTATATTATTATTATTATTATTATTATTATTATTATTATATTATTTATTATTATTATTATATTATTATATTATATTATTATTATATTATTTTATTATTATTATATTATTATATTATTTTTATTCCGTTTTCTGTTAGCTATTCTCTGCTACTGCAGGTGGTATCCTCAAACGCGGCATTATACTGCAAGCGTCTGAGTGTGACTATTGGTTTCTCTTTGTCTATGTGGCTACATTCAGGACCTTGCGTGCTATATGACAACTACCTAAGATAGCAGCTTTCTGAAGTGAGAGGTATTTTCTGCGGCAGATTTAGTTTCTCAATATATTTATGTAGACTCTTAGGTATTTCTCCTGTGGCTCCGATCACTATTGGGATGACTTCAACTTTTTCTTGATTCCACAGTGTTTTTACTTCTGCAGCTAGTGGTAAGTACTTGCGAACCTTTTCTGTCTGCTTCTCAGCTATGTTATGTGGGGCAGGCACACTAATGTCAATTATGCAGGTAACTTGCTTCATTTTATCTTGAACTACGATATCTGGTTTGTTGTATTCCATGGTGTGATCTGTTTGAATTGTTCTATTCCAGTATATTTTATGGCTGTTAGTTTCTATAACTGGAGTCGGCTGGTACTTGTAATATGGGGTGCGGTCAGTTAGTATGTTCGCAGCATAACAAATTTCTTGGTGAACTATTTTAGCCACGTTGTCGTGGCGCTTCAGATACTCAGTGGAAGCTAGGGGAGTGCAGCTCGTCAGGATATGCTCTTGTTTCCGACTTGTTATGGCATATACGACATCTATCTTCAATGCCTTCTTCTTTCATGATGTATTTTCTATAGTTTAAGGTTGGTATCACCTGATCTTGAATGCCAATCATGAAACCTTCAGTTTCCGAAAATAGCTCCCCACTCTTCAGCCATCCATGTGACGCTTCTGCATCAATGTGATCTGAGCTGAGCATGGCTGGATGTCTTCCATGAAGCTGTTTGGACTTCCATTGATGATACCATTGTTCGTCGGTGGTCACATGGGTTAGAGGTTCATACTGTTCATCCGACAGGTTCAGTGGTGTGAACTTGTAGTCAGCTGAAGCTATTTCTGTGATATGCAGATGTTTCGCCCTTTCTATAAAAGAATCTCCTGAGGTTTTCTATATTCCGCAGGTTAGCTGCTTTAAGGTCAATCACGCCTCGTCCCCCTTTGGATCTTGGCAAGTAGAATCTTTCGATCGAACTCTTGGGATGTCTTGCTCTATGATTTGTAAATAAGACTCTTATGTTTCTGTTTAGCTGCTCTAAGTCAGAGTCTGTCCACTTGATTATTCCGAAGCTATATGTTATTGTCGGAATAGCATATGTGTTAATGGCCCTTACTTTGTGTATTGCGGACAGATGAGTCTTAAGTATTGATTTGACCCTACTCGTTAATCTTTGCTTTAGAGCTTCTTTCATATCTTTGTGTTTGATACCCCTTGCTTGATCTAGTCCCAAATATGTATAGCTCTCTTTCTCAGACATGCTTCTTATTGTCTGACCCTGCTCCAACATAAACCCTGGGTGATCTTCCCATATGCCTTTTCTAATAGCCCCAATCTTACACTTGTCCAGGCCAAACTCCATTCTTGTGTCAGCACTGTATTTCTTTATGGTTTTAAGCAACCTGTCCAGTCCATCCTTAGTGGCAGATATTGTTTGATGTCAT
>CAVLJG010003261.1:12500-28465 GCA_963669975.1 Acanthoscelides obtectus
AACTTAAACTTCTTCTGTTCCAAGGCCTCCCGCACAAAATGGTAAGGTATGTCGATGTGCTTACTTCTGGAATGATATCTAGGGTTCTCGGCCAATTTTATAGCACTCATATTGTCGCTATACAGGGTTACGTTAGCGAGTCTTTCGAACCCAAGTTCGGTCATGAACTTGCCCAAGTAGATTGCTTCCTTGGCAGCTTGGTGGTACCCATATATTCCGCCTCGGTGGTAGACAATGCCACTGTGGCTTGCTTCTTCGATTCCCACGATACGGGTCCGCCTGATAGGATGAATGAGAATCCGGTATACGAATGCCTATCGTCAGGGCAGTTTGCCCAATCAGCATCAACGAATCCTCTCAGATTCATGTCTTCTCGTTGGTACACTATCGAGTGATCGATGGTGCCCTTCAGATACCTAAGTACTCGCTTTGCGGCTGTCCAGTGTTCCTTAGTGTAACAGTTGTTGAACTGTCCTAAGTAGCTTACGGCAAAGCTAATATCGGGTCTCGTTCCCAACGATAGATAGGTTAGCGCACCTATAAGCTCCCTATAAGGTAACTTCAGCTCTTCACTAGATGGGCTCTCCGTCGGTTTCCTTAACTTCGTTCCTGGATCAAGTGGAGTGCTTACAGTGTTCGCATCCGCCATGTTGAATCGATCTAGTATTTCCAAGATATATGCTCTCTGGCTTAGACTTATCTTGTTTTTCTTGCGTGAAAATTCCATCCCTAGGCAATGATTAACTGATCCCAGATCTTTCATTTCAAATCTTTCAGATAATTTGGCTTTTAGGGACGATATTGCCTTTTTGTCACGTGATGCGATAATCAGATCGTCTACATAAGTGACAATTATCATAATGTCTTCCCCTGTTTTACTAGTGAATACACATGGGTCGGACTTAGTTGGATTTGCACCGCATTCACTAAGTGTCTGGCTTAGTTTCTGATACCAGCTGCGACCGGCTTGCTTCAGGCCGTATAGTGACTTCCTAAGTAGACATACTTTATCACCTTTTCCCAGTGTGTTCAAGGTATCTCGAGCCTTATTTCTGGTAGCCTCGTTGTATTTGGAGTTATCACAAATAATCTTCAATGATTCATCCAAATATTCGGGGGTTTCCATGTAAATCGTCTCATCTAGACTTCCATTTAAGTATGCGCAGGTAACATCCAGTTGCTGCATGTCCATATTTAAATGTGCTGCTAGGGCAGATACAAGTCTTATGGAGCTAAGCCTTGCTACAGGGGCAAAAGTCTCGTTGAAATGTGTTCCGGGCTTTTGGCTAAATCCCCGAGCGACTAGTCTTGCCTTCCTCCTTTCGATAGTTCCATCAGGCTTGTACTTGTTTCTCAGGACAATACGGCTTCCAACGATGTGCTGGTTACATGGTCGGTCGATTAATTCCCAAGTACCATTCTTCAAGATAGATGCCACTTCGTCTGCCATCGCCTTGTGCCATTCGTCAGCGTCCTCGCCTCTGACTGCCTGATGCATCGGGACCTCGGACAGTAATACCTCTTCAGAAGAGAGTGCTGAACCTCTCGGGGGTGTCCTGTACCTGTATATCTTTCTAGGTCTTCCCCTCGAACCAGTTCGCCGAATTCTGGGTCTCCCGCGGGCACGCCTGGGTGGCTCAGAATCGTGATCAACCTCGGGCTCTTCTTGTTCCGTTGTAGGAGATTCATGTTCTGGATTTTCGTTCTCGACAACTGGGGATAGCTGTACCTCGATAGTATGCATCTCAGATTCATTCTCCTTGGATGATCCTTCCAGAATAAAATCTGTCCATTCTTGGCATGTGACTTCTGCGTTTTCCAAGAACTTAACATCCCTCGTGATTACGAATTTATTCTCCTTCGGCAACCAGACCTTGTATCCTTTCGTTTGTTCCGAATACCCTATGAAAATTCCTTCCTTACATCTTGCGTCTAGCTTCCCCTTGGCCTGATCTTGGTTTAGACAGAAGACCTTGCAACCAAAATCTCTGAGATGCGAAACGTCGGGAGTCTTTCCAGTCCACTTTTCGTATGGTGTTAACCCGTTCAGACTTTTGGATGGACATCTGTTCCGCAAATAGTTGGCCGTGTTGATGGCTTCAGCCCAAAAGATCGGAGGTAAGCCGGACTGCATGATTAGACAACGTGCTGTATCCAAGAGAGTGCGGTTTTTCCTCTCCGCTATACCGTTCTGTTCCGGAGTGTATGGGCAAGTCAAGCGACGTGAAATTCCGTGCTTTTTCAGGAGATCCTCCATTTCCTTACATGTGTACTCCGTCCCGTTGTCAGATTGGATGCACTTTATCTTTTTGTTCTTTTGGTTTTCGACCAGTGTAATATATTCCTGAGTCTTTCGCACAACTTCATTTTTATGTTTCATGAAGAATACCGTGCAATACCTAGAATAATCATCTATGAATTCGACAAAATATTTGTACTTCGAGTGAGATTCTACTCGCATGGGACCGCAAACATCAGTATGTACGATTTCTAGCATTTCCGATTCCCTGTCGGACTTCTTCGGGAATGGTGAACGCGTCATTTTTCCGCGTATGCAAATTTCGCAATTAAGTTCCCCATTATTAGGCATATTTTCAATATTTATTCCACCTAATCTTCCTTTCTTCAATGAAGAATTCAAATCCTGAAAGTTCAAATGTCCTAATCTACGATGCCATAGTTTGACATTTTTAGAATTCATGGTCGAAATGAAAGCTGATTTATTCTGCGCTTCGCCTTCTCTCGCGTAGTATAAATCGCCACTACGATCGGCTACAACTTTTATATCACCATTACTATCATAGATCAAAGCATTTTCTTTCTTGAATAAAACTTCAAATCCTTTATCGGTAATCTTTGCAACAGAAAGTAAGTTTACTCTTAGGTCGGGAACATGAAAAGCTTTGTGGAGCGAGATGTTTTTCGTGTCGCCAAAAACGTCAGCAACAAACGTAGCTGTTCCGGAACCTTTAATGTCCGTAAATTCACTATTTGCTAAATTCAAATGATCATGTCTACGTTCAAAGTCAGAAAAACAACTAATGTCTTTACATAAGTGAGACGTTGCGCCACTGTCTAGACACCATTTCAGTCTTTTGTGATTCTGTTCAACATGATAACATTCCGCGGTAACGAGTCCCACGTGTTCGGAACAGTTCGCTTCACTTTTGTAAGAATTGGCAACAGTCTTACCTTTGTCTGGACATTCAGCGGCCTTGTGGCCTACTTTTCGGCATCTGTGACACTTATACCTGAACGTTCTTCTGCCTTCCGAGACGCCGCTGCCTCGTGCACCTTCCGAGACGCCACTGCCCCGTCCGCCATTTCCTGCGTGACCGTGATTTTTCCCATAATTCCGCTTCACGAACATGGCGCCTTCCGTTTCTCGAACGTCGCCTTTCCGCGCAGTATACTCTTCTATAATTTTTATTCGAAGAATTTCCGGGGATGGTAATTCGTCTCTAGACTCAATTGCACACCTGAAGTTTTCAAAACTGGCTGGCAGGCTATACAGTAGCATTATCGCTAATAGATCTGCATTGATTTCTACATCCATGTCATTTAACTTGTCAACTGCATCGAAAAATGAGTTTAAATGACATCGTATGTCCTGTCCCTCTTCCATACGTTGCAGTGTAAGCTGTTTGAGCAATGTGGCCTTTCTAGCGGGTCCTTTTGATTGGTAAATACCCTCCAACTTTTGCCACAGTTCCTTGGATGTATTACAGTTCTTTACCTGTTTGATTTCTGAGGGGCTTATTGACAAAATTATGTCCGACATCGCCTTGCTGTCACCTTTAGTCCAGGCTTCTACAGCTCTCGTGGATGCCTCGTCCCCATCATCTATCCGTGGCTGCTTTATCTCGCCAGATACATAACTCCAGTGATCGTTTCTTACCAGCAACGCCTTCATCTGTATTTTCCACGTGTCGTAGTTATCCCTGCTAAGCGAGTCTATACAGGATACTTTTGCCACACTCATGTTTGATAACACTAGTCACACACTTCCTATATTATCTTCAGCACTTGCAATAATTGTTCAATGTCCGTAGCACTGTCTCTGGGCACGTAACCTGTTGAGGATAGGTAAGCAGAGCAATTCAACTCGCAGTGGTCTTCGGTTCAGAACAGTTTATTGATTACATGTACATGGATGGCTAGATAAGCGACAGGTGTAGATCGGGCTTCCGCGTTCCGCGATCCGCGCGCGTGTGCTGGCTGCTGTACTTCGACTGCTTCCCACGACTGACTCATCACGACTGACTGCATTCCGAGGTGCGGCGCGCGGGGACAGGACGGCGGTTACAAGCTTCTAGGTTAGGCAACCTGTCTGGTCGTCTCGCCAGTAGCGGCGCGGCGGGGTGACGCTAGTACGCGTTCCAACATTATTATTATTATTATATTTATTATTATAACTATTATTATTTTATTATTATAATTACAATTATTATTATGATTATTATTATTATTATTATAGCTATTATTATTATAATTATTATTATTATTATAATTATAGTTATTATATTATTATTATTATTTTATTATTATTATTATTATGATTGTTATAATTATTATTATTATTATTATAATTATTGTTATTATATTTTTATTAATTATAATTATTATTATTATTATTATAACTATTATTATTATTATACTTATAATTATTATTATTATTATTATTATGATTGTTTATCATTATTATGATTATTATTATTAATAATAATTATTATTATTATTGTAATTATAATTTATTATTAATTATAACTTATTATTATTATTATGATTGTTTTATTATATTATTATATTATTATTTAATTACATTATTATGATTATTATTATATAATTAATATTATTATACGATCGGAGGAGATTGCACGACGTGTGTGTTATTATTCGGGCTTTTAAATCGTTTTATTAAGTTTTTCGCGTCGCGAGTGTTTTCCCGAACTTCTTATTGGGTATTATTCTTGTGATTGCAGGTGTACTTGTGTTTAATTCAATTCAAGTTGTGCGGCTAGAGGCCGTAATTGATAGTTGTTTGTCTACGTCTAACATCCTTATCACAGAGGCCCCACTGCTACCATTGCTTGTCTCGTGGGGCGTAGCCGCCTGTGGTAGTGCTGATCGGTGAGTCGTGTATTAAAGAACCTTCAGCAAATTTGTCCTGTTACCAGGGACACGTAAGTGAAGAAGTGTACAATTGTGCTTTTTGTCACTTGATGCTCATAATATAACGGCACTTAGACCTTTTTCCGAGTAAGTGCTGGCACTTTTTATTACTAAGTGCCAAGCAGGTTTGCCGGCGGCGATATCTATACACACTACTCGCCAAAAAGTTAAGATGGCTGATGGCAATCAATTTGGCGTCCGCTGTAGGAAGATAGTAAAAACTGGTCCTAGGTGTGTGCTGTGTAGCAAGATGTCTCATAAATCCTGTTTGGAAAATATTAAAGCTAAGTTTATCAACGAAGATTCGGTAATTTGCTGTAGTAAATGTAGCGATGACCCGATTGCACCCAAGTCGCCAGTTCCACCTGATTGTCAAGGGCTTGCTGGCAAAGATAGAATCTACTATCTAGAAGAGCTTTTAAAGCATAAGGACGCTATTATAGAAGCTCAGCAGGTAACAATACAAAACCAGCAAATAGCGATTTCGGCTTTAACTGAACAAATCGCCATGCTGAAACAAACTAAGCAGACTCTTACAGCGCCAGGTATGACAAACAATAAGCCGAATTTAATGGCATCACGTGAATCGCAGTCATCGGAGAAAATCCTTAATCCACCTACAGCGACGACACATGGCAGCGATCTTACCTTTGGAAAGCAGCCTATAAAGAAATCGTTGGTTGCCGGAGCGATACACAGCGCCTAGACCAGCAGTGTTTGCAGCACTTTAATAAATATGAATAATGATTACGATAAGAAAATCTATGTAGATAATAGCAAAAGCAAACCCAAAAATTTACTAGTAGGTAGTATGTCTGGAATGCAAGGGTGTCCCTTAAAGGCTGCTACTTCGAATTCTGTAAGACTCTATCATGTAACGCGCCTTGATCCACAAACAGATGAAGTGGTTCTCTCTGATTATTTGAAAGCAGTTGCTCCAAGTGTAAAGGTCGAGAGGTTGACAGCCAGATATCCGGAGAGGTACTCATCTTTCAAGGTTTAAGTTCCAGTCGACGAAGCTTCCATAATTATCGACAGTAACATCTGGCCTACAGGTGTTTTGTTAAACCGGTTTTTTCTTGCAAGAAACACGAAAGGAGATCCCAAGAGGTCAGAAAATGGTGCCGAGGGTCGGCATTCAAGAGAAGTGCGCCCTCCCATTCTTCAGAGAAGGGCTGCTCTACTGCATGTGGTCTCTCAATAATGCATTTGAACATCCAAGGCTTATCTAGCAAAGTAGATGAGCTGTGTTTGTCGTTGAGTGAATGTTCCTTTGATATCATTTGTTTATCGGAACATTGGCTGGACAGTGATAGATTGGACTCGATTAATTTTAATAGTTACTCTGTTATTTCTTCTTACTGTAGGCCAGCAAATGCGCATGGTGGCGTTGCAATTTTGGTTAACAGTCATTCAGATTATAAAGATATTGATCTCAGCACCTTTTGTATACCATTTCATGCAGAGTTTTGTGGAATTGCAGCTCCATCTAAAAACATGGCTGTAATCACCACATACAGGTCATCCTCTTGTGGTGATATAGCCATATTCAAAGACAAACTAGTCCTTATGATTATTTGTATTCTAGGTATAAAAATATAATCATAGTCGGCGATTTGAATCTAGACTTTACCAGTTGCTCGCCTATTGCTTTTGACTTTGTTAACGCCTTTTCATCATATGGTCTCTCACATTGTATTAGCCAGCCTACGCGTATCACTTCCTCCACCAGTTCCTGCCTAGATAATATACTAACGAATATCGACATTAAGAGCCGTATTACCGGTGTTCTTGATCCCAACCTTTCTGATCATTGTGGAGTTTACATTTTTATTCCATCAATCAAGCAAGCCCGTTGTAGTAGCTCTTTTAAGATAAGAAACGTTACTAGCAAGGGGCTATCGTTATTCGCCAGCAAGCTTCACGATTTTGACTGGTCTTTTCCTGAGAGTAATACGCGTACTGCTGATAATCTAGCAAATTCAATACTCGATGCTCTAAATTTAGAAATTGACGCCTGTTTTCCTTTGCGGAAAATTGATAATAGGAATAATGGTTTGAGATGGTTCACAAAGAGGCTCAAATATATGCGCAAGCAATTATTTAGATACAAGAAAATTTTTAGATCAACAAGGTTAGAGCAAGATTGGCTGGCCTTCAGGAACTGCCGCTATGAATATAAACGAGCAATTAAACTGGAAAAAAGGAGCTTCTATTCCAGAAGAATACTGACAACTAATAATAAAAACAAGACAGTTTGGCAAATAGTTAATTCAGAACGTAATCGATTAAAGTCCAATCATATAGTATCTTCAGATAGCTTCAATAGATTTTTTGCCACAGTTTCAAAGGAGATAGTATGCTCAATTGACAATGAAAGTGTTGCCCCGCTTACATTGCTGAACAAGGTCCGAAAACCATCTATGTCTTTCTTTATGGCTCCAATTGTAGAGTCTGATGTTGCCGAAGCTATTCTCAAGCTTAGTAACTCTCATTGCTTGGACTACTACAGTTTGAATAGCTCAATGCTTAAAAAAGCTATTGAGTCTCTTGTTGAACCACTTTCAGTTCTCTACAATAAGTGCATTTCTGAAGGGGTTTGGCCAGACTCGCTCAAGATTTCAAAGATTCTTCCTCTTCATAAATCGGGTGATGCGAATGACCCATCTAATTATCGGCCAATAGCCATTGTGCCCATCATAGGGAAAGTTTTTGAAATCCTGCTAAAGGACAAGCTATTATCATATTTCGAAAGAAATTCATTACTATCCACATGCCAGTATGGATTTCGGAAGGGAAGCTCCACAATCAAAGAGTTACTTGATTTAGTGGAATATGTTGTTGATGGCCTTGATAGTGGTCTCAAAACCTTTACTACTGTGTGCGATCTTACTAAGGCCTTTGACTGTGTCAATACTAGCATATTGCTTCTAAAACTGGTGTACTACGGTGTACGGGGTACTGAATTAAGTCTGTTCAGATCCTACCTGACTAACCGGAAACAATATGTTAGTTGCAATGGTTACGACTCTACTCTGCTCCCTGTTGATAACGGAGTTCCCCAGGGCTCGGTGTGGGGTCCCCTTTTATTCTTCATCTACATAAATGACCTGCCTGCGTCAATAGATCACAGTTTGTGTTTTATGTTCGCAGACGACATGACGTTATCAACAAGGGGTCAGCAGGAGTTGAGCGTTGATGGCTTGGAACAGGCAAGGAAGTGGTTCTCGGTGAACAAACTGAAGCTGAATGACGCCAAAACATCTTCTATCGTGTTCAGCTGTGATAAGTGTCAACCTGCGTCTGATCCTGTTAAACTCCTAGGAGTTAAACTGGATACGGCGCTTACTTGGTCACCGCACATTGATCTCGTCTGTTCCAGGTTATCCGCGCAAATCTTTGCAATTCGACGGATGAGTGAATATTTGGATAAACGTAATCTAAAAACAGTTTACTTCAGCCTGATCCACAGTCAGTTGTCGTATGGTGCCCTCCTTTGGGGGAATGCTTCTGGATCTTTCAGAGCGTTCACCCTCCAAAAGGCAGCTGTACGCATAATTGATGGTTCGAAATAAGGCACACCATGCCAACCACTTTTTAGGAAACACCGAATTTTACCACTACCAAGCATTTTTATATATGAAACGCTTTTACACATTCATAAAAGCCTCCATAAATATGTAACGCATTGCGATGTTCATGATCATGATACCAGGACAGCAAATAACCTCATAGTTCCTTTTTCTAGAGTACGTTTATCCAAGTTGAACAAACCGCATGTCACATTGTACAGTTTATTTGTGAACTGTTACCCAGAACATGACGTGAATATGAATGTCTACAAATTCAGTAGACTAGTGAAGACCTTTCTCATAGACAAGTGTTTTTACAGTGTCGATGATTATATTAAGTTTGTATCTATATTTATAAGGCAAAAATCTGTGACTTCAAATGTACAATAATGTATGTAATGTAGTCAATAAACTAAACTAAACAAACTAAACTATTATTATTATTATTATTGATTATTATTATTATTATAACTATTATTATTATATTATATTATTATAGCTATTATTATTATTAGTATTATTATTTTATTATTATTATTATAATTATAATTATTATTATTATTATAACTATTATTATTATTATAATAATAATTACAATTATTATTATTATTATTATTATTTAAATTTTTTTTTCACGCTACAGGACCGTTTTCTATTAGTAGCGGTATCTTATATGGAACGGTTTGACCTCTACACCGGGTCCTCGCCGAGGACCTGAGGGGTACAGATCTTTGTAGTTTATGAGCTGGTTATGTTATAACTTTCCTAATTATGTGCGATGTGCCTAATAAGGCGATCTTCTGTAACTGATAGAAATTATGATCTCCTGGTATCCTTTTTAGGTTATCTAGGATGTTGCGAGTGACATATCCAGTTGCACCAATCACTACGGGAATAACAACTGCCTTTGTATGCCACATTCTTTGCACTACTATGAGTAATGATTTGTATTTTAGTTGCTTTTCAGCCTCCTTTTGTATGACATGTCTATCTGCAGGTACCGATATATCAATTATATAGCATATTTCGGTGGTTTTTATAACAATATCTGGTCTGTTTGCTTTTATTTCTCTATCCGTGATAACGGGATGGTCATACATTATTGTGATACTACCATCTTCACTTCGTGTTATTCTGTCGGGGTGATGCTCATACCATTTCGTCGATTTTATTGGACAACCAAGGTGGCGAGACACTTCTAGATGGATGGCTGCGCAGACATTATTGTGCCTGTCAGTATTCTTTTGGCGCTAGTATTGGACATGCAGATATTATATGTTCAACAGTTTCATTGTGAATGTGACACAATCTGCATTTACCGTCATTCCTCGTCTTGTGTATTGCTTGCTCAATGTAACGCGTTTTCAAGGCTTGGTCTTGTGCTGCCACCAGCAAGCTTTCGGTTTCCCCTTTTAAATCTCCGTATTGTAACCATCCAAATGACAGTCTTAAGTCAACCGGAAGCTCCTCCATTTGACGGATATGCTGTCCGTGTAGAGGCTTACTCCGCCATTTCTCTTCGACACATTGCTTCAAGTACAGTTTGATGGACCTGTTACCTCGCTCGACCGTATGTCCGGCTTCCGCAGCTTCTAATTTGATCTTATTACTACGCTTTACAATAGATCTATTTGTTGGTTTCCTATTGTCATGTGCTAGTAACATCTGTAGTAGGCGGTCTTGCTCAGATCTAGTTTGAATATACTGCCCTACTGAGAAGATAGTATTGTTGTACGTTTCTTCTATTTGCTTTAGTCCTCGTCCCCCTTTCTTTCGTGGCACGTATAATCTGTCGATGTCTGCTTTGGGATGAAGGATGTTATGTGTTGTCATTAGTTTTCTTGTTTTGCGATCCATTTGTCTTATGTCATCCAATGTCCAATTGATTATACCAAAGCTGTACTGCATGATTGGTATGGCAAGAGCTCCAATTGCTGTTATCTTGTTTCTAGACGTGAGTTGAGTTTGCAGAATTTTACGTACTCTCGTTATATACTCATGTCTAATATCAACTTTCAGTGAATCGTGGGTGATGTGTGGGCCTTCTTTAATTCCCAGGTACTTGTACACTCCGCCATGTTCTAGTGATTTGATCGTCTGTCCTTCATCAACTATTATATTAGCAGAGTCATAATGCATTCCTCTCCTGAAAGTGACTACAGCGCACTTATCGAGACCGAAGCTCATCTGTATGTCGTCGCTAAATTTTTTTACAATATTGAGAGACGTTTTCAGTTTGTTTTGGCTGGGAGATATGAGCTTCAGGTCATCCATATATAGCAAATGGGAGAGACAATCATTTGCTCCTTTAAGTTGGTAACCTAGGTTGGCCTCGTTGAGCAGCGTACTTAAAGGAACCATCGCAATCACAAACAGAAGAGGTGACAAGGTATCACCTTGATATATACCTCTTTTTATCTGTATGGGTCCTAACTCTATTTCTTCCCCTTTATTACTGACTAACAGGGTAGTACTCCATAGCGAAATCAATCGCTTACATAGATCAATGATCTTCTCAGATGTTCCTATAAGCTTCAGAGATTTCAGGAGCCAGCTGTGCGGGACGCTGTCGAATGCCTTTCTATAATCAATCCATCCAATGCTAAGATTTTTTTTGTTCTCTTTACAATCTTCTACAATGGCTTTCGAGAGGAGTAGCTGATCCTTGCAACCAAAAGAGCCCTTGCCACAGCCTTTTTGTTCAGTTGGTATTATCTTATTATCATTTACATAATCAGATATTCTGCTGGCTACTACTTTAGTTAACAATTTGTACAAGGTGTTCAGACAGGTGATAGGCCTGTAATTTTTGGGGTCCTTACTATCTCCAGACTTTGGAAGAAGGTATGTTTTACCCTTTGGCAGCCAGTTCGGGATATCTGTTCCGTTATCGAAGTAACTATTATATATCATTGTTATTGTTTCGTGTGTAGACACTAGATGTTTCAGCCAGAAATTAGGTATCTGGTCTATACCAGGGGCTTTCCAATTTTGGGCCTGCTGCAGTGCTGATCTGACTTCCACGACACTGATATTTTGCCAGCACATAGTTGTGGCTCTATCCCTTTCTACCTTTTTCAGCCACTTTGCGTTCTCGTTGTGGTTAACACTTTTCTCGAAAATACTTTTCCAATACGTTTCAGTTGTAGAGATGGCTGGAGCTTCAATAGGTTCCCTTTTTCCTTCTCGCAGCTCCCTATAAAATGCTTTGGGATTGACATTAAAGAGACTATTTTGTTTGTGCTGCTCTTGTCGATTCTTGTACCTTCTGAGTCTTTGAGCAGTGGCCGAGATTTGTTGTTTCATTACCTCTATCTTCTCTATTAGCGTTTTTCCTTCTGTGACGTATTTGTTTAACAGCATCTTCCCTTTAGCCGACTCTGCGGACAGCCTGCCATTTTGTATGTGAACTAAATTCGATAAGTCTCTCCTGAGGCTCAAAACTTTATTACTTAGCCGCCTCTGCCAGTTAGGTGTTTGCTTTGGGGTCCCAGCTATTCTTCTTCGCGCTGTCGGTTTTACTAATTTTGATGTAATCACATATGCTGTAGCATAAATGAGGCAATCTATCTTTATTAGGTCTTTCTGTCCCATTGTTTGCAATATGTTGCTAACTATGCAGTTGCCTTCCTCGATGAGTCGTTTTGCTCTTTTACTAGTATATATTCTGGGCAGACAGTCACGTTCAGATATGCTTTTTTCAATCAGGCTTAGATATTTGTCCTTTATTTCTTTGTGCATGTCAGATTCTTCAACATGTTCTTCCGGTACCTGTGCGACATCGTGATGGTCTACTGTCTTTTCTCTATCGATCGTTTCTTTAATGCTTTCAATCAGTTCATTTATGATTTCTTCTGATAACCTTTTATTCTGTTGGATGTACCTTCTTTGGTTTTGCAGTTTGTTTGCATCGATGTTAAGTCTGGAGTCTGGGTTGCGCGTTCTCCACATCTTATAGACTGCAACATAGGTATTCCTATCAGTAAGCCTACAGTAATGATAACACCACATCACTTCTCTCAACTCTTCTTCACTCCAGGGTATTCTTTTACCCCTGGTCTTTTCGGCTGAGATACTTGTTTCCAGTACTTCGAGTAGTCCACTTTGAGTTTCCTCCGTGTGGTGACTATCACGAAGTTGCGGTGTATCATCCCTTCTCTTGTCCAGGACTTGCCTCTGTGTGGAATCCTTTCGCGAGGCAGTGCCACACAATCCACTGGGCCCCGCTACAGGCTCATCTTCCTGACGCTTCCGAAGGGTAGGAGCCCTCACTACACCTGCGCCCTGTTTACCATTATTATTATTATTATTATAATTATAATTATAATTATTATTATTATTATTATTATAATTTAATTATTATTATTATTTTTTTTTTTTTTTTTTTATTTCACGGCGTCGACTGCTGAGGTCATTTGCCGTATCCCTCCTCCCATATAGGTCATTAATTCTCACCCAGGGGTAGATCTGGGTGCTTCTTTTCGTTTCAGGGAAAGTCTCAATAGCATATTTGATTTATTTGTGTACGTAATATGTATGTTCCTTTCCATCTTTCAGATATTCCTCAGCAGCTGTTTTGCACATTCGTGTACACACATTCGTATTCAGGCAAGATACACAGGTAAGTAAGTACTTTCCTACAACATGTAGTATAGATACTGATCCATATTTGTTTTGTTCCAGGGCATCCCGGATCATAGGTTTCCTATGTGTTGGGTCAATTCGTTATAAAATAAGGTTCGTTCTTCACTTGGAATTACAATTTTCAAATTTTTTTAAATATATTTATATCTTTCAGGTAATCTAAGACTCGCAGGATGTGGGCCTCATCTTTGAAGCACTCGGGTATTGTGTTTGGTATACGATAGCGTTGGCGAGCCTGATAATAGGAAGGACATTCGAGCAGAACGTGTTCTATGGATAGTTGGTTGTTGCATGTTCTGCATCGAGGCGGGGGATTCGCTACGATAAGATGGGGTGTGTGAGATTTGTATGTCCTATTCGCAAACGCGTTAGGACAACTTGTTCCCGTCTTGATAACGAGGAGGGTAAGTACCACTTGTTGATGTGTTGTTTGTGTACTTTCAATTTATCATTTCCTTGGCTCCAGGTGCGTTGCCATTCATCCAGTATTTTATTTTTCAGGTGTGCTTTGAGATCACTTGGGTGGACAGTGCGGTCTTCAAGTGAAGCTGCCACTTGGGGATTCCGCGCCATTTGGTCCGCAAGTTCGTTGCCACGAATTCCCACGTGTCCTGGTGTCCATACGAAGATGATGTCCTTTCTCCTTAGTTTGAGACCGTGATGTAAGTCTAGCACCATTTGGATCATAGGATCAGTACTGTAGGGTTTTTGAATTGCTTCTAAAGAGCTCTTGGAATCAGAGCATACAAGGTAGGTACCATCTTCTTTATTTTCTATGTACTGCAACGCTTTTATGATTGCGTAAAGTTCTGCATGATAAACGGATGACATCGGGTTTAGGGAGAAGCTTCGGCCATTCTCACCGTCTGTAAATGCACTTCCTACACTATTTTGAGTTTTCGAGCCATCTGTATAGATAGCGGAGTGGTAGTCGTAGGTATTAATTACGTTTAGGAAGGATTGGACAAAGACAGAAGGGTTAGTTTCGCTTTTCTTATTTGAGGAGCATTCAAGAAGTACTTTTGGTTGGGAAATACACCAGGGTGGTGTTCTGGAGAAGCCAATAGGGTATACATTTGGAAGGGAATACCCAAGGGTCCTGAGTTGTTCTTGTATTCTTACTCCAATTGGCCTAGTAATAGTTGGTCGATTATGATAAAGCGAGTTTACTTCGTCATTGAAGATAATGCAGTGATTCAGGTGATTTGGTTGTGCCCACACATGGATTGCATAATTTAGTGTTGAAACTTGTATTTTGTATGATAAAGGAGGAATACCAGCATCGCAATATATAGATGTTACGGGGCTTGTCCTGAAAGCTCCTATGCATAGTCGGATTCCCTGGTTATGGACCTTTTCTAAGATTCTGATGTGTGACTTCCTTGCTGCGGCGAACAAAGACATTCCGTATTCCATTTTAGATAGAACCAATGTTTTGTAGAGGGTTAAAAGTACTTCTCTGTCTGCTCCCCATGATATATTCGATAAGCATCTTATAATTTTGTGGCTCTTTTGCATCTGGTAGCTAGGTCCTGTATGTGTTCCTTCCAGTATAGTTTTTTGTCGAAAATTAGCCCAAGTATTCTAATACTATCGCAGTATCGTATTGGGGTCTCTTTCAGTGTCAATATCGGATCGTCGTGTGACCTTCGTAGTCGACAAAAGTGGATACAAGCTGTTTTAGAGGTGGAAAATTTAAAGCCCATGTTTTCAGCAGGTAGCAATCTGGTCAATAGCCCTTTGAAGTGTGTCTTTCAAGTGTTCTAGATCGACGGACGAATAGAATATGGTCATATCGTCTACGTATAGGCAACTGCCAACTTCGGGGTCTACTACTTCCAACAAGCGGTTAATTGCTACTAAGAATAAAGTAACGCTCAGGGTTGAACCCTGAGGTATTCCATTCTCTTGTGTTCGGCTGGTTGAAAAAATATTTCCAGCCCGAACCCTGAAATAACGGTCCTGCATGAAATTATGGATAAATTTTATTAATTCCCCACGTAGGCCCCAATGGTACAGCGTGTCAATGATTCCACGCCTCCACGTAGTGTCGTAGGCCTTTTCAATATCGAAGCATACGGCAATCAGGTGCTTACGTTCGGCAAATGCAAGTTGGACAGCCGTATCTAAGTAGACCAATTGGTCAATGGTAGATCTATATTTGCGAAACCCAGATTGGTGGTTGGAAATCTTGTTATTAACCTCCAGCCACCACACAAGCCTTTTATTTATCATTTTCTCAAATAATTTACTAATACAGCTAGTAAGAGAGATCGGTCGGTAGTTGTTTGCATACTTGGGATCTTTACCTACTTTGTGAATAGCGATTACAATTGCTTCCCTCCATTGGGTTGGTAGTGCCCCCTCGGACCAAATCTTATTGTATAGTAGCAGTAACCCATTTTTTTCTGTTTCAGGTAAGTTTCGAAGCATTTCGTAGTTAACCGAATCAGGGCCAGGCGCTGAATTACGTAATTCTTCCAGCGCGTCCGTCATTTCGGTGGATGAGAAAGGTAAATTGTAGTCTGATTTTACTGATTCTTGAAAATTCAATTCTACAGCTTCAACTGTTGTTTT
>CAVLJG010003262.1:0-28454 GCA_963669975.1 Acanthoscelides obtectus
GTTTGATGTTCGGAGGGACATGGGAAAAATTTTGTTGTTCAATTGTTGGGTGGTTAACTTCTTGTGAATATGTGTCATCATCCAGCATTGTGTTGAAATGCTGATTTGGAACATCATAAGAGAAATCATAATTAGGATAGTCATATTGCTCATATGGTGGATTGCACTGGTTTTCATTGAGCATAGAATCGTTAGTAGGTGGTGTCAATATGGTTTCATTAATAGGTGATTGTTCATTTTCAATTTGGTGAGCAAATAAGTGTTGGGTGGATGGCTTTGCATTCGGTTTCGAATGGATTGAGCTCCATAGGAATCGGATATCTTGTCCTAGTTGTGATATTACTGTTATTACTTGCAGTAATTTGTGGATATGCAGGTCTATTAGTAGAGAAAGGTGGCCTTTGGAAGTTTTGTTGGAAATGTGGACGTTGAACAGATGTGTTAGCCTGGTTGAAGCTCGGGAATTGTGTCTGATTTTGAGCATATGAAGTGGAAGGGTAATTAGAAAACTGAGATCTAGGAGGAAAATTATTATTAAAATTAGGCCTATGAGAATAATTTCCAGGGAAAGTATTCATCATTGGTTTCGGGTGATTTTGAGAGCTTTGAACAAATGAAGTTTGAGTATATCTTACTTGTGGACCATTTGTAACAGTACGATTAGTATTCGGTTGATTAGCGACAAAATGAGGATTGAGTCTAGGTTGAGGTTTGTATAAGGAACTCTGGAGGTTCTGGTTACGCCCAGTACTAAAATAAATGAAATTTTCAAAATGCCAACGCTTGTTCTAATGAATCGGGATTTCTCAAACGGATAACCAATTGCATTTGGTATGGCAAGCCACTAATAAAGATTTTCAAAGCGAAATCGTCATAATGTCTGATTTTGATCAACTTTTCCATAGCATTTTCAATAGAAGTATTTAATTTTGAAAACAGCAAACTCCTTACATCCTGGATTGTCATTCCAAATTGCATAGGTGTTTCATTTCTCAAAGGTCTTATTGATATTAAATCTTGAATGAGACAATCAATACTCCGTTGATCGGAAAAAGTTACAGTAAGAGAATCTTTTATTGCTACCCATGAATTTAATTCTGATCGCGAACCAATGAAATCTGCAGCACGATCCCTCAATTTGCTCAAAATGGTATCTAGCAAACAAATATTGATTGGATCATTCACATTATTTGTATTTTGGAAAGCTCTTAGAAAATTTCCGCAAGAAGATATAAATCTATGTAATTGTTTAGGATTTCCATCGAAAGGTGGAATGTTATCAGCCTGATATCTAAGCAAAGATATATTTACGTCTCTAACGCCTGAAGCTGAGGCAGTAGTCGCTCTTGTTTCGGGCATTCTGTATAGATTCCAATTGGCAATTCTCTCAATTAAAGTTTCAAGATCGTCACTATCAGACATACACATTTTCAAGCGTTTTAGCTTTAGTCGTAGATATAAGAAAAATAATGGGAACTAAGGGAAAAATACGAAAGGAAATGAGTCTTACGATAGCCACAAGATGATTCTCATCTGTGATGTGGTGATTTGCCTTAAATCTAATCTTATCTTTGATCTCCCGTTTGTGGTTTCCTCGATGGACCCTGCCTTGGGTGTGGTTGTTTTCTTATCTATCCTTATCGCTAGGCTCCAGGTGGTGGTTTCCTAGATGGATCGGCCTTGGATGAGTCCCAACTATTCTGGTCGGCTTGCCAAATTTTCCTTTCGATCCTCATCTGCCATCTGGGTTTTTGTTCAGTATGCTTGTATGATTGCTTTATCTTTTGATGGTGCAGTTCAATCACAGTATAAGCGCCGGCATAGATTAGGTCCTGATAATCAGTTATACCGGTTATGTCACACAACTTGGTCGTCATGACATGATTTACTCTATTCAAGATATGAACAGTATTCTTATTTGTTCTCAACCGAGGCAGTCTTGGTCTCAGAAAAGGATCTATGCATTTGAACAGTATTAAATTCCTTTCAAACATGTTTTCTCTTCAGTTTCTATCTGCCTTAATTTGTGCTTTCACTGCTGGTATTTGCTGTATCCTCTAGCTCGCGTGATGGTCCAGCCTGTCCTATTCCGAGTTCCATCTCCATCTTATTATTATTATTATTGTAATTATTATTTTTATTATTATTATAATTATTATTATTATTGTTATTATAATATTATTATTATATTAGAGTAATTATTATTATATTATAAGTATATATATTATTATAAGTATTATTATTATTATAATGATTATTGTTATTATTATATAATTCTTGGTATATGTTATTATTATATTTTTTTATTCTTATGCTTCTTATTTCTATACTTCTTGTCCTCTTATTATATTATTATCTTCTCTAATTCTTCTCTTCTGTTATCTTATCTCTTCTCTTGTATTATTCTTCTTTTCTCCTCTTCTTATTCCTCTTCTATTCTTCTTCTCTTTTCTTGTTATTGTTCTTCTACTTCTTCTTCTTCTTTTTTTTCTTTTTTTTCCCACGCGGCGTCGACTGCCCCGGTCCTTGGCCGCACCCTCCTTCCCAATTTAGGGCAGGGTACGGATATCTGTACAGGGACACTCACTTCACGCCTCGGGGGACGATCAGGGCGACTTTTGTAAACCACAATACACAGGATAGTCCGCGGGCTGGTAGGTATTTGGGCACATAGAATTTGCCGTTGCAGTTTTGTTTTTTTTTTTTTTTTTAATTATGCTTTGTTGAAATATATATATATTTTTTTTCTCTCTCTCTTACATTAGTTAGATTTTGTTGAACAGTCCAGTGTTTCGTAGCCATTGTAAGATCGTTCTTACTTGCTCTGGCTCCATACTTAAGGCTTCGTTTAGGTTGCGAAATTTGATGTGACCATCTGTCAGCTTCATACAAGGGACAGTCAATTATAATATGCTCGATGTTTAATGGTAAATCACAGGCAAAACAGATTGGTGGAGGTTCACCAGTGAGTAGGTGAGCCGATGTCAGACGCGAATGCCCTATTCGTAGTCTTGTGTGAACGCTTTGCTCTCTCCGAGTAATTTGGTTGGTGTAAATGGTTTTTCCAATTTTTGGCTTCAATTCTTTGAGCTTAGCGGTGGTAGAGTCCCATTGAGATTGCCATTTTGATACTATTTGATGTTTGAATGTGGCTTTTAGGTCGCCAGGGCGTAGCAGTACATTTACGTCCGGGGGTTGCGTAGTTGATGCTTTTGCAGCGTTGTCAGCTAACTCGTTACCATTAATTCCGGTATGACTAGGGACCCATATAAACATAAGCTCAATAGCCTGTGATCGCAAATGCCCAATTTTTGCCTGTATTATCTTTATCAGTGGATCTTTTGGATAAAGTTGTTGTAGTGCTTGTGTTGAGCTAAGTGAGTCAGTGCATATGATCGTCTTGTTGATACCCCGAATTTCAGTGTATAGGATGGCATGCCAAATTGAGTATAATTCAGCACTAAATACAGAGGCACATGTTGGCAGTGTCCATGAGTGGCAGATATTATTATGGACAAGAGCACATCCACAGCCATTCTCCGTCTTAGAACCATCCGTGTAAATGACGTTCCAGTCTCGGTGTTGTTCCAGAAAAGCATGCCAAGCAGCTTTAATGATAGCAGGATTGGTGTTTTTTATCGAAATTCCCTAATTTAGTAATGTTTACATGGTGGTCTATCCATGGCGGAACTTCACAAGGACCCAATGTGTACACATCTGGAAATGAAATTTGAAGTTTATTTAGTTTCTCTGATTCTTACGCCAGTGGGTCTGGTGATTGTGGGCCTTGAGTTGTATACATTATCTCGTTGTAAAAACATCATTGCGTAGTTGGGGTGCTGCGGCTGACTATATACGTTGATCCCATAGTTGAGAAGGATTTGCTGGCGATGCAATTCTATCGGAGGAATATTGGCTTCGATACAAAGTGAGCGGTAGGGGCTTGTGCGATAGGCCCCAGTTGCTAACCTCAAAGCTGTGCATTGTATTGTGTCCAAAGCTTTCAAGTGTGATGGTCGTGCAGCACCATACAAGACACTTCCATAGTCTATTTTGGATAGTATTACTGACTTGTAGTACGTTAACAAGATTTCCTTGTCGGCGCCCCAGTTGATGTTTGACATAAAACGAAGTGGGTTTATGGCTTTTTGACATCTTGCGACTAAATCCTGCATGTGTTTTTTCCAGTAGAGTTTTTTATCGAATATGAGTCCTAATACCTTTATTTTATCACAAAACTGAAGCTGGCGTCCATTCATTACAATTTGTGGATGGTCGTGCGTTCTCCTAAGTCTGCAAAAATGCACACAACGAGTTTTTGTCTCAGAAAAACGGTAGCCTATGCTACTTGCTTTTTCGACAATTGCGTTTACTGCTTGTTGCAGTTTATCTTGGATGTCATCGATCGAGTTGGATGAGTAATAAATGGCAATGTCGTCAACATACATGATTTGGCCAATGCTGGGATTTAGGTCATTAAATATCTCATTTATTGCTATGTTAAAAAGGAGAACACTCAACGTAGATCCTTGGGGTATTCCGCTTTCCAGGACGTGACTGTTTGATAGAGAATTACCATGTCTTACTGCGAATCTCCGTTCTTCTAGAAAGCTTTTGATAAAATCCATCATTTTACCGTGTATTCCCCATTTCTTTAGCGCTTTAAGTACACTAAACCTGCACGTTCGATCGAAAGCTTTCTCTAAGTCAAAGAATACGCCAACCATATGAAGTCTGTTCGCAAATGTATTCTGTATGGCATGCTCAAGGTTCACCAACATGTCAATTGCAGATCTATGATTCCTAAACCCTGTTTGGTATTTTGTTAATAGGCCCTGAGATTCAAGATACCAGGATAGTCGTAAAGATATTATTTTCTCTAGGTGTTTTCCCATGCAACAAGTGAGGGATATTGGCCTATGGTCGCTCGGTAAAAGTTGGTTCTTACTTTGCTTAGCTATTGGAATGATTACTGCCTCTTTCCAAGCCGCAGGATAATATCCGGAATGCCAGATTCTGTTGTAGAGTTCCAGCAGGAGTATTTTGTGTGTAGAGGAGAGGTTCTTGATAAACTCATAAGGAATGTTGTCTCTGCCAGGTGAAGATTTGTTGGTACTATTTAAGCGCATGTTCAAATTCTTGCATTGAAATTTAGATTGTAGGGTTGTTCTTCTTGCACTGTGTCCGGAATGGGTTCCAGGAATTCTGTCTCCCTTTGTTCAAGGAACCCCACAGGGTAAGCGTGTGAAGAGCTTACGTTTTCATAATACATGGCAAATGCTTCTGCTATTTGTTGAGGATCAGTAATAGTGTTTCCATCAACACATAGGGCTTCTGTCGGGGATTGATGCTTCTTTCCTGATATAGCTTTCAATTTGTTCCAAATGTCTGAAATCGGAGTGTTGCGGTCAAGAGATGAAACGTAACTTTGTAGCGATTTACGTCTTGCCTTTAGTATGACTTGTTTAGCTTTAGCACGAAGTTTCTTGAATTCTATCAGGTTTTGGTAAGTGAGATCACGTTTAAATCTGTTGAAGGCAGCTTTCTTATCCCTTATTGCCTGGGCTACCTCTTCATTCCACCACGGCACGGACTTCAAGAATAGCCTGACGACTGCGGGACTGACAGTTGTGCCGACTTCAGAATTCCTTCAGATATTTTAGATACAGAAGCATCAATGTTGTCAGTTAAATGTGTAGGAAGATGGTAATGGGCTGTATTTCTGTAAATTTCCCAGTCGGCCTTTTCTGCTATCCAACGCTTTGGTCTTGTAGACACCCTGAGTTTACCTGGGAATTCTATTTGAACCGGAAAATGGTCGGATGATTGTATATCCTGCAAGCACTTCCACTGGAATAGGTTTGCGATGGTAGGGGAACAGATGGAAAGATCTATGGCGAAAAGTTCATGGATCTCGAATTTATGTAGGTGTTGGCTCCGGTGTTTAAGAGAACTAGGTCATAATTGTCAATAACAGTTGCCACTACTCTTCCCCTTGAGCAAGTAGTTTCTGAACCCCACATTGAGTTATGAGCGTTAAAGTCACCCACTAACATAAATGGTGTGGGTAGCTGACTAACGAGCGCTTCAAGTTCTTGTTGAGACCAGTTTCTGTCTGGGAGGTATAAGTTGCATATGGTGAGTCTAACAGGGTAGTATATCGTCACCGCAACTGCTTGCAAGCTGGTGTTGAGTCTAATATCTAATGTTGGTATTGAATTTCTGATGACAGTTATGACACCGCCATGTGCTTTGCTATCAGATACTGCATCTTTTCTAAACGTCTTGTATCCTCTAAAGGAGAAATTCTCTGATGGCCTAAGGTGCGACTCTTGTAAGGTAAGGCAAAAGGGGCCATACCTCGTTATTATTGTTTTTAGTTCACAGTATTTTGACTTGAGTCCATTGACATTCCACTGGATAATATTTTCTGGTGTTTCCATTCTAAGGTGTTAAGGGTAAGGATATAAGTGTAGAAGGTATGGCAATTGTTAAATAGACTTATTCAGCAGGTTGCTTTTTTGATTTGCCCTTAGGCCGACCTCTTTTTCTGCCAGTGCTGCTTGTATCGTTCTGCGACCCTTCTTCTTCAGAAGTGCTAGCTATTTGGTCTCTCTGTCGTTTGCGTTGCTCGGACATTTTTGAGATATTTGTTGAAACGGAGTCTGATCGATACCTTGTATCTGACAACCTTATCGGAATCTTGAAAACATTTTGAAGGGGAAGAAGCTTACTGAGTGACTCTCTAACAGATTTCATAATGTAAGGGATCAGTGCTTCTACTTCCGAAGCTGTATATTCTGGTGAGGTTTTTGAAGTTGCAGTTGTTGATGTTGCCGCTGCAGCATAGGAGAAGTTAGGTTTTGGCGTCTGGGTTTTCACTTTTTCCTTGCTTCAGTGTATGATATTTTTTCAATAACTTTGACTCTCTGGATAGCTGCTTCTGTCTTGTATATTGGACATCCCTTATATACTGCTGAGTGGGGTCCATTGCAATTAACACAGTTCTTAGGGTCTGTACAAGACGTTCCTTCATGTGGAGGTTTCCCACAAACGCATAATTGTTCGTTGTCACATCTGTCAGCGACGTGGCCAATCTTTTGGCATTTGAAGCATCTGGTTGGTGGTGGTATATACGGTCTGATAGTAAGTTTGCAGTACGCAACACAAATATTGTTTGGAAGCGTGGGAGTATTAAAAGTTAGTACGTGCGAAGGTGTGTCAGTTAAAACACCACTTTTTCTAGATTTCAATCTTCTCACATCTATGACTCCAGCTGTTTTAATTCTTCCTTAATTTCATCTAGTGTACAATTCATAAGATCTCTGCAGTAGATCACACCTTTAGACTTATTCAAACTTATATGCGGGGTAACTATTACATCCATATCAGTAAATCTTTTTACAGCTAACAATCTTTTTGTCTGTGCATTACTAGACGTTTGAACAAGTAGACCTTCTTTTATCTTCTTTACAGATTGGATTTCTCCAACTAATCCGTATAGCGTTTTCGAAATCACAAATGGACTCACTTTGTCAAAACCTTCAGGAGACGTTTCTCCTGTCCTTTTAACAAGCAGGAACCGGGGCATTAATTCCACCGTCTCGTTGCCAGTGGCAGTGCCCGTTTTGTGGAGGGCGGGCGCCTCCGTTTGTTTGTTATAAGACATATCCATATTTGTCCCACGATAATGGGAAGAAACAATGGTCACCTGCAGCAGTGCTCCCATACTACAGGAAGGCTAAGTACAGCCAGTGTTGCCTGGCACCTGGAGGGCACCGTTCGAGACTCGCTACGTGCAGCCATTCACTCCTAGGCACGGTTCGCCTTACACCGTAGGTTCCGGATTTCGCAGGTTGTCTCCTGTTCTGGAAGGGGTAAGATAAAATGGAAAAGAAGGTTGAGGGATAGGAAAGAGGGGGGTAAAGTCCAGGTTTGGTAGAATGAGCAAGACTACCAAATCCCGAAACTCCCTGACTGGGGCCGTGGGGGCGACGCTCCCCATGTATCTTCCCTTGAAAGTGGATCAACGATCCAGCTTCAAAAGTAGATACCCCTGCTATATTATTATTGTTATTATAATTATTATTATTGTTATTATTATTATTATTATAAATATTAATATTATTAATTAATTATTATATATATATATTATTATTATATTAAATTATTATTATAACTATTATTTATTATTATATTCTTATTATTATTATAATGATAATATTATTATTATAATTATATTATTATTATAACTATATTTATTATTATTATATTATGATTATAATTATTATATTATTATTTTATGATTGTTATATTATTACAATTATTAGTATTATTATTATTATTATTGTTATTATTATTAATATTATTTTTATATTATTATGATTATTATTATTATTATTATTATTAAATTAAATTATCATTATAACTATTATTATTATAATTATTATATTATTATTTAAATTATTATAATATTATTATTATTATTATTATTTAATTATAATTTATTATTATTAGATTATTATTATATTATTATTATAACTATTATATTATAATTATTATATTATTATTATATTATTATTATTATTATTATTATTATTATTCTTATTATACTATTTTTTATTATTATATTATTTTTTTTTTTTTTTTTTTTTAATCCCACGGCGTCGACTGCTGAGGTCATTTGCCGTATCCCTCCTCCCATATAGGTCATTAATTCTCACCCAGGGGTAGATCTGGGTGCTTCTTTTCGTTTCAGGGAAAGTCTCAATAGCATATTTGATTTATTTGTGTACGTAATATGTATGTTCCTTTCCATCTTTCAGATATTCCTCAGCAGCTGTTTTGTACATTCGTGTACACACATTCGTATTCAGGCAAGATACACAGGTAAGTAAGTACTTTCCTACAACATGTAGTATAGATACTGATCCATATTTGTTTTGTTCCAGGGCATCCCGGATCATAGGTTTCCTATGTGTTGGGTCAATTCGTTATAAAATAAGGTTCGTTCTTCACTTGGAATTACAATTTTCAAATTTTTTTAAATATATTTATATTCAGGTAATCTAAGACTCGCAGGATGTGGGCCTCATCTTTGAAGCACTCGGGTATTGTGTTTGGTATACGATAGCGTTGGCGAGCCTGATAATAGGAAGGACATTCGAGCAGAACGTGTTCTATGGATAGTTGGTTGTTGCATGTTCTGCATCGAGGCGGGGGATTCGCTACGATAAGATGGAGGTGTGTGAGATTTGTATGTCCTATTCGCAAACGCGTTAGGACAACTTGTTCCCGTCTTGATAACGAGGAGGGTAAGTACCACTTGTTGATGTGTTGTTTGTTACTTTCAATTTATCATTTCCTTGGCTCCAGGTGCGTTGCCATTCATCCAGTATTTTATTTTTCAGGTGTGCTTTGAGATCACTTGGGTGGACAGTGCGGTCTTCTAGTGAAGCTGCCACCTGGGGATTCCGCGCCATTTGGTCCGCAAGTTCGTTGCCACGAATTCCCACGTGTCCTGGTGTCCATACGAAGATGATGTCCTTTCTCCTTAGTTTGAGACCGTGATGTAAGTCTAGCACCATTTGGATCATAGGATCAGTACTGTAGGGTTTTTGAATTGCTTCTAAAGAGCTCTTGGAATCAGAGCATACAAGGTAGGTACCATCTTCTTTATTTTCTATGTACTGCAACGCTTTTATGATGCGTAAAGTTCTGCATGATAAACGGATGACATCGGGTTTAGGGAGAAGCTTCGGCCATTTTCACCGTCTGTAAATGCACTTCCTACACTATTTTGAGTTTTCGAGCCATCTGTATAGATAGCGGAGTGGTAGTCGTAGGTATTAATTACGTTTAGGAAGGATTGGACAAAGACAGAAGGGTTAGTTTCGCTTTTCTTATTTGAGGAGCATTCAAGAAGTACTTTTGGTTGGGAAATACACCAGGGTGGTGTTCTGGAGAAGCCAATAGGGTATACATTTGGAAGGGAATACCCAAGGGTCCTGAGTTGTTCTTGTATTCTTACTCCAATTGGCCTAGTAATAGTTGGTCGATTATGATAAAGCGAGTTTACTTCGTCATTGAAGATAATGGTGATTCAGGTGATTTGGTTGTGCCCACACATGGATTGCATAATTTAGTGTTGAAACTTGTATTTTGTATGATAAAGGAGGAATACCAGCATCGCAATATATAGATGTTACGGGGCTTGTCCTGAAAGCTCCTATGCATAGTCGGATTCCCTGGTTATGGACCTTTTCTAAGATTCTGATGTGTGACTTCCTTGCTGCGGCGAACAAAGACATTCCGTATTCCATTTTAGATAGAACCAATGTTTTGTAGAGGGTTAAAAGTACTTCTCTGTCTGCTCCCCATGATATATTCGATAAGCATCTTATAATATTTGTGGCTCTTTTGCATCTGGTAGCTAGGTCCTGTATGTGTTCCTTCCAGTATAGTTTTTTGTCGAAAATTAGCCCAAGTATTCTAATACTATCGCAGTATCGTATTGGGGTCTCTTTCAGTGTCAATATCGGATCGTCGTGTGACCTTCGTAGTCGACAAAAGTGGATACAAGCTGTTTTAGAGGTGGAAAATTTAAAGCCCATGTTTTCAGCAGAGGTAGCAATCTGGTCAATAGCCCTTTGAAGTGTGTCTTTCAAGTGTTCTAGATCGACGGACGAATAGAATATGGTCATATCGTCTACGTATAGGCAACTGCCAACTTCGGGGTCTACTACTTCCAGCAAGCGGTTAATTGCTACTAAGAATAAAGTAACGCTCAGGGTTGAACCCTGAGGTATTCCATTCTCTTGTGTTCGGCTGGTTGAAAAAATATTTCCAGCCCGAACCCTGAAATAACGGTCCTGCATGAAATTATGGATAAATTTTATTAATTCCCCACGTAGGCCCCAATGGTACAGCGTGTCAATGATTCCACGCCTCCACGTAGTGTCGTAGGCCTTTTCAATATCGAAGCATACGGCAATCAGGTGCTTACGTTCGGCAAATGCAAGTTGGACAGCCGTATCTAAGTAGACCAATTGGTCAATGGTAGATCTATATTTGCGAAACCCAGATTGGTGGTTGGAAATCTTGTTATTAACCTCCAGCCACCACACAAGCCTTTTATTTATCATTTTCTCAAATAATTTACTAATACAGCTAGTAAGAGAGATCGGTCGGTAGTTGTTTGCATACTTGGGATCTTTACCTACTTTGTGAATAGCGATTACAATTGCTTCCCTCCATTGGGTTGGTAGTGCCCCCTCGGACCAAATCTTATTGTATAGTAGCAGTAACCCATTTTTTTCTGTTTCAGGTAAGTTTCGAAGCATTTCGTAGTTAACCGAATCAGGGCCAGGCGCTGAATTACGTAATTCTTCCAGCGCGTCCGTCATTTCGGTGGATGAGAAAGGTAAATTGTAGTCTGATTTTACTGATTCTTGAAAATTCAATTCTACAGCTTCAACTGTTGTTTTCGTTTCTATGAAGTGTGGTTCATAATTTTGCGTGCTACTGGATTCCTGGAAGTGGGATGCTAGAGCATTGGGTATATCGATAGGATCTGTGACTTCGGTATTATTTACAATTAGTATATTTGGAGGGTTTTGGTAATGTTTGCCTGCAATGGATCTAATTTTACTCCATATTTCATTTGAGGGTGTGTCTTTCGTTATACCAGAAACGTATTGCTCCCAAGATGATTTTTTATTATTTAAAATTAACCTGCGTGCTTTGGCTCTTTGTTTCTTAAAAGCTACCATATTTTCCATAGTTGGGTTTCTTCTAAAAATCCTCAGTAACTCTTTTTTCTCTTCGAGAGCCTGGTATAGCTCATTGCTCCACCATGGCACAGTGCGTCTTCTATTAGAGTTTTGTCTCTTAGGGATACTAGCAATGGCTGCGTTGACGATGGATTCTGTTACTGACCTTGTTGACTCATCAACGTCATTGTTGATTTCGAAAGGAACAATTTTACTCCGGTATAAGTTCCAGTTCGCCTTGTTCATTTGCCAGGTGGGGTGAATGGAGCTTTGAGGAAGATCACCTGCTATCTTGATGCATATAGGTAGGTGGTCGGAGTGTAAGTGGTCCTCGAGAATGTTCCATGTCAGCAAGTGTGCGATATTTGAGCTACACAAAGATAAATCAATGCAAGAGAAGTTTTGGGATCGAGCGTTGAAGAAGGTTCCTTCTCCTGTATTTAGAAGAACGAGCCCTAACTCGTTTATGATCTCTTCTATTCTCTGCCCTCGAGGGTCTAAGGATTGTGATCCCCACAAGGGGTTATGCGCATTGAAATCGCCAACTACAACAAAAGGAGAGGGCAGTTGCATAAATATATCTATCATTTGGTTATAGCTCCAATTTCCATCTGGTAAATAGATATTACAGATTGTAATTTTATTTGGCACCATTGTACGAACTGCAACTGCCTGGAGTGGGGTATTTAAAGGTATTTCTCTAGGGTGTAATTCTTTTTTCATGAAGGTAGCTACTCCACCTCTCGAACGATGTGTTGGGATGACATCTTTCCGGAAGCAGTCAAAGCCTCGCAGGTTGAAATTACTTTCAGGAGCGAAATGTGTCTCCTGGACACAAATACAGGTAGGTGCCTTTTCTGTGATTATCATTTTAAGTTCTGGATAACGATTTATACATCCATTCATGTTCCACTGTATTAAAGTGGTCATTGTTAAGTAATTTTTAATAAAAGGTTTTACACAGAATTACCCACAGACTTTATACACTAGTAATAAATTAGTATAAAATAAAATTTAGGAAAAAAAAAGTATATACGTGCACAGGTAAATAAATATTATAAAATAGAGTTTAATATACAATTATCACAGAATTCTTATCACTTATGGAGATCTTCTACATTTTGTTCGTCTGGACCCTTGGGCGAGCTAGGGTCCACCAAGCTCCCGGGAGTCCTCCCTCGACCTGGTATTTCTTGGCTTGCCTTTCGGCCAGCCTCGTTTCTTCTTTTTGCTCTCAGCACCAGCGCTCGCGAGTGAGCTGTCGGTATCAGGATCGTTTTCTTTATAGTTGACGAAATCTCTTTTCCTTTTTTCGCTAAAAGTTGTGGATGTATCTGAAACCGCTGATACATCCATCTCTTTATTTCGTGTTAAGTGTGCTGGGACTAGGGGTCGTCTGAAGATTACCGGCGTTGTATTTGGTGGCTGAAGTTTCTTAAACTGTTCCTCAATAACTTTCTTGATTAGGGGAACTATCTCATCCATAACAGTTTTTGTGGATTCAGCTTGTTTAGCAGCTACTTGTGCATATGAAACCCTTGGCGTCTGATTCATCACTTTTCGCTTGGCTTCCGCGTAACTCAAAGATTCTAGAGTTTTTGTTCTTTGGATTAGCATTTCTTCCTTGAATTTAGCGCAATTTCTATACCGGGATGAGTGTTCTGAGCCGCAATTAACACATATCTTGGGCTCTGGGCATGGTCCGGTGTGAGGGGCTATACCGCAAACACAAATTTCATCATTCGGACATGATGTCGATAAGTGCCCATATCGCTGGCACTTAAAACACTGCATGGGGTTCGGCACATATGGGCGGACTTCTAGTGCGTAAAAGGCTGCTTTAATTTTCCGTGGTACTTGGGATCTATTGAATGTTAATATTAGGCTTGACGTCTCAATAAATTTGTCGTCTTTCCTTTTATATATCCGTTTCACCTCGACGACTCCTTCATTTTCAAGTTCCGTTAAGATTTCTTGGATGGAGCAGTTTAATAAATCTGAACATGTGATCACACCTTTGCAAAAGTTTAACGTTCTGTGTGGTTTAACTCTAACAATATGTGGTCCAAGTCGTTCCATTTTCATCAGTCGCTTCGCCTGTGGGTCGGTTGCCGCTTCTAAAATCAATCCTTCTTTCGATTTCTTTATATTTTTTAAATTTCCTACGACTCCTTGCAATTGCTTTGCAATGAGGAAGGGGCTCACTTTACTGAAGTTTTCCCCATCCAACCTTTCCATTACTAGGAACCGAGGGACATGTCCCGCCTTTTCCCAGTTAAACGGATCCTCTCTCCTTGCGGTTTCTCTCCAAGGGGCAGATTCACCTGCTCTTACCGCGTCACATGTTAAGTTGCCCCCCCCAGAATCCGTGGGGCTTTTTATACTACAGGATTCTGAGCTCTCCTGAACTCTACCTGCCTGGGGTACCACTCCTTGTGCGTTGCTTAACATGACCATAATTCCCCTGTGTCGTAGGGGATACACGCCTCTTTAACGTGGAAGACACGGGGCCGTTAGGGACACACTTATGTAGTGCCATCCATCCCCTCAGCACGGCCAACACCTTGGGATTACCGGGCGTAGTGGGGGGCAAGGAGAGAAGGTATGGAAATGACAAGGATGGGTTATGGGTCTACTCGAGCCGACGTGGGGCTGAGAAAAAGGCCGAGGAGTCGGCATATGCCGCCCCCTCCACCAGTCCCACGCCGACCCGAGTGTAAAAAGGATGAAGGTAGTGGACAGATGGTCGGGCGCCGGCTGTACGGTCTTCGACACTACCGTAGCAACAGGACACCACCAGGCGCAGCGACGCTACGAAGGTGGTAATCCTACGGCATGTTCCAGCAACAATCCTGCTAGGTAACGCACAGGAATGCTACAGGAAGACACCGATAGTTGGCCGGACGGCCTATTATTATTATTATTATTTATTATGATTGTTATAATATTTATTATTATTATTATTATTTTATTATATTAATTATTATATTAATTAAAATTATATTATAATTATTTTATATTATTATTATTAATTATTGTATTATTATTATTAATTATTATATATATTATTATCTTATTATTTTTAATTAATATTATTATAACTATATTATTTATAATTATATTATTATTATATTATTATTATAATTATAATTATCATTATCATTAACTATTATATTATTATTATTATAATTATATATTATTATTATTATTATTTGATTGCTATAATTATTATTATCATTATTGATTGTTATTATTATAGTGATCAGTGATCGTGTGTAGAGCAAGAAGACAGACTCTATAAACTTTATCTAGTTTGTGACTTCAAACATATCTCTATGTATAGGTGGTCAATAAATCGTATGGTATGGTATGGTATTATTATTATTATAACTATTATTATAATTATTATTATATATAACTATTATTATAATATTATTATTATTATTACTATTATTATTATTATTATAATTATTATTATTATTATTAAACTATTATTATTATTATAATTATCTTTTTTTTTTTTTTTTTCCCGCTACAGGACCGTTTTCTATTAGTAGCGGTATCCTATATGGAACGGTTTGACCTCTACACCGGGTCCTCGCCGAAGACCTGAGGGGTACAGATCATTGCAGTTTATGAGCTGGCTATGTTATAACTTTCCTAATTATGTGCGATGTGCCTAATAAGGCGATCTTCTGTAACTGATAAATTATGATCTCCTGGTTCCTTTTTAGGTTATCTAGGATGTTGCGAGTGACATATCCAGTTGAACCAATCACTACGGGAATAACAACTGCCTTTGTATGCCACATTCTTTGCACTTTATGAGTAATGATTTGTATTTTAGTTGCTTTTCAGCCTCCTTTTGTATGACATGTCTATCTGCAGGTACCGATATATCAATTATATAGCATATTTCGGTGGTTTTTATAACAATATCTGGTCTGTTTGCTTTTATTTCTCTATCCGTGATAACGGGATGGTCATACATTATTGTGATACTACCATCTTCACTTCGTGTTATCTGTCGGGTGATGCTCATACCATTTCGTCGATTTTATTGGACAACCAAGGTGCGAGACGCTTCTAGATGGATGGCTGCGCAGACATTATTGTGCCTGTCAGTATATTCTTTTGGCGCTAGTATTGGACATGCAGATATTATATGTTCAACATTTTCATTATGAATGTGACACAATCTGCATTTACCGTCATTCCTCGTCTTGTGTATTGCTTGCTCAATGTAACCGCGTTTTCAAGGCTTGGTCTTGTGCTGCCACCAGCAGCTTTCGGTTTCCCCTTTTAAATCTCCGTATTTGTAACCATCCAAATGACAGTTTTAAGTCAACCGGAAGCTCTCCATTTGACGGATATGCTGTCCGTGTAGAGGGCTTACTCCGCCATTTCTCTTTCGACACATTGCTTCAAGTACAGTTTGATGGACCTGTTACCTCGCTCGACCGTGTGTCCGGTTTCCGCAGCTTCTAATTTGATCTTATTACTACGCTTTACAATAGATCTATTTGTTGGTTTCCTATTGTCATGTGCTAGTAACATCTGTAGTAGGCGGTCTTGCTCAGATCTAGTTTGAATATATTGCCCTATTGAGAAGATAGTATTGTTGAACGTTTCTTCTATTTGCTTTAGTCCTCGTCCCCCTTTCTTTCGTGGCACGTATATCTGTCGATGTCTGCTTTGGATGAAGGATATTATGTGTTGTCATTAGTTTTCTTGTTTTGCGATCCATTTGTCTTATGTCATCCAATGTCCCAATTGATTATACCAAAGCTGTACTGCATGATTGGTATGGCAAGAGCTCCAATTGCTGTTATCTTTTTTTCTAGACGTGAGTTGAGTTTGCAGAATTTTACGTACTCTCGTTATATACTCATGTCTAATGTCAACTTTCAGTGCATCGTGGGTGATGTGTGGAGCCTTCTTTAATTCCCAGGTACTTGTACACTCCGCCATGCTCTAGTGATTTGATCGACTCGCCTTCATCAACCTATTATATTAGCAGAGTCATAGTGCATTCCTCCTCTGAAGTGACTACAGCGCACTTATCGAGACCGAAGCTCATCTGTATGTCGTCGCTAAATTTTTTTACAATATTGATAGACGTTTTCAGTTTGTTTTGGCTGGGAGATATGAGCTTCAGGTCATCCATATATAGCAAATGGGAGAGACAATCATTTGCTCCTTTAAGTTGGTAACCTAGGTTGGCCTCGTTGGCTAGCGTACTTAAAGGAACCATCGCAATCACAAACAGAAGAGGTGACAAGGTATCACCTTGATATATACCTCTTTTTATCTGTATGGGTCCTAACTCTATTTCTTCCCCATTATTACTGACTAACAGGGTAGTACTCCATAGCGGAATCAATCGCTTACACAGATCAATGATCTTCTCAGATGTTCCTATAAGCTTCAGAGATTTCAGGAGCCAGCTGTGCGGGACGCTGTCGAATGCCTTTCTATAGTCAATCCATCCAATGTTAAGATTTTTTTGTTCTCTTTACAATCTTCTACAATGGCTTTCGAGAGGAGTAGCTGATCCTTGCAACCAAGAGAGCCCTTGCCACAGCCTTTTTGTTCTGTTGGATTATCTTATTATCATTTACATAATCAGATATTCTGCTGGCTACTTACCTTAGTTAACATTTGTACAACGTGTTCAGACAGGTGATAGGCCTATAATTCTTGGGGGTCCTTACTATCTCCAGACTTTGGAGGGAGGTATGTTTTACCCTTTGGTAGCCAGTTCGGGATATCTGTTCCGTTATCGAGGTAACTATTATATATCATTGTTATTGTTTCGTGTGTGGACACTAGATGTTTCAGCCAGAAAATTAGGTATCTGTCATATACCAGGGGCTTTCCAATTTTGGGCCTGCTGTAGTGCTGATCTGACTTCCACGACACTGATATTTTGCCAGCTCATTGTTGTGGCTCTATCCTTTCTACCTTTTTCAGCCACTTTGCGTTCTCATTGTGGTTAACACTTTTCTCGAAAATACTTTTCCAATACGTTTCAGTTGTGGAGATGGCTGGAGCTTCAATGGGTTCCCTTCTTCCTTCTCGCAGCTCCTATAAAATGCTTTGGGATTGACATTAAAGAGACTATTTGCTTGTGCTGCTCTTGTCGATTCTTGTACCTTCTGAGTCTTTGAGCAGTGGCCGAGATTTGTTGTTTCATTACCTCTATCTTTCTCTATTAGCGTTTTTCCTTCTTTGACGTATTTGTTAACAGCATCTTCCCTTTAGCCGACTCTGCGGACAGCCTGCCATTTTGTATGTTAACTAAATTCGATAAGTCTCTCCTGAGGCCCAAAACTTTATTACTTAGCCGCCTCTGCCAGTTAGGTGTTTGCTTGGGGGTCCCAGCTATTCTTTTTCGCGCTGTCGGTTTTACTAATTTTGATGTATAATCACATATGCTGTAGCATAAATGAGGCAATCTATCTTTATTAGGTCTTTCTGTCCCATTGTTTGCAATATGTTGCTAACTATGCAGTTGCCTTCCTCGATGAGTCGCTTTGCTCTTTTATGGTGTATATTCTGGGCAGACAGTCACGTTCAGATATGCTTTTTTCAATCAGGCTTAGATATTTGTCCGTTATTTCTTTGTGCATGTCAGATACTTCAACATGTTTCTTCTGATACCTGTGCGACATCGTGATGGTCTACTGTCTTTTCTCTATCGATCGTTCTTTAATGCTTTCAATCAGTTCATTTATGACTTCTTCTGATAACCTTTTATTCTGTTGGATGTATCTTCTTTGGTTTTGCAGTTTGTTTGCATCGATGTTAAGTCTGGAGTCTGGGTTGCGCCTTCTCCACATCTTATAGACTGCAACATAGGTATTCCTATCAGTAAGCCTACAGTAATGATAACACCACATCACTTCTCTCAACTCTTCTTCACTCCAGGGTATTCTTTTACCCCTGGTCTTTTCGGCTGAGATACTTGTTTCCAGTACTTCGAGTAGTCCACTTTGAGTTTCCTCCGTGTGGTGACTATCACGAAGTTGCGGTGTATCATCCCTTCTCTTGTCCAGGACTTGCCTCTGTGTGGAATCCTTTCGCGAGGCAGTGCCACACAATCCACTGGGCCCCGCTACAGGCTCATCTTCCTGACGCTTCCGAAGGGTAGGAGCCCTCACTACACCTGCGCCCTGTTTCCACTTATTATTATTATAATTATTATTATTATTATTATATAGATTATTATTATTATTATAATTATTGTATTATTATTATTATAATAATTATTATTATTATTATTATTATTATCTTTTTTTTTTTTTTTTTTTTTTTTTTTTTTTTTTCACGCTACAGGGGACCGGTTTCTATTAGTAGCTGTATCCTATATGGAACGGTTTGACCTCTACACCGGGTCCTCGCCGAGGACCTGAGGGGTACAGATCATTGCAGTTTATGAGCTGGCTATGTTATAACGTTCCTATTATGTGCGATGTGCCTAATAAGGCGATCTTCTGTAACTGATAGAAATTATGATCTCCTGGTATCTTTTTAGGTTATCTAGGATGTTGCGAGTGACATATCCAGTTGAACCAATCACTACGGGAATAACAACTGCCTTTGTATGCCACATTGTTTGCACTTCTATGAGTAATGATTTGTATTTTAGTGCTTTTCAGCCTCCTTTTTGTATGACATGTCTATCTGCAGGTACGATATATCAATTATATAGCATATTTCGGTGGTTTTTATAACAATATCTGTCTGTTTGCTTTTATTTCTCTATCCGTGATAACGGGATGGTCATACATTATTGTGATACTACCATCTTCACTTTGTGTTATCCTGTCGGGGGGTGATGCTCATACCATTTCGTCGATTTTATTGGACACCAAGGTGGCGAGACGCTTCTAGATGGATGGCTGCGCAGACATTATTGTGCCTGTCAGTATATTCTTTTGGCGCTAGTATTGGACATGCAGATATATATGTTCAACAGTTTCATTATGAATGTGACACAATCTGCATTACCGTCATTCCTCGTCTTGTGTATTGCTTGCTCAATGTAACGCGTTTTCAAGGCTTGGTCTTGTGCTTGCCACCAGCAAGCTTTCGGTTTCCCCTTTTAAATCTCCGTATTGTAACCATCCAAATGACAGTTTTAAGTCAACCGGAAGCTCCTCCATTTGACGGATATGCTGTCCGTGTGTAGAGGCTTACTCCGCCATTTCTCTTCGACACATTGCTTCAAGTACAGTTTGATGGACCTGTTACCTCGCTCGACCGTGTGTCCGGTTTCCGCAGCTTCTAATTTGATCTTATTACTACGCTTTACAATAGATCTATTTGTTGGTTTCCTATTGTCATGTGCTAGTAACATCTGTAGTAGGCGGTCTTGCTCAGATCTAGTTTGAATATATTGCCCTATTGAGAAGATAGTATGTTGTACGTTTCTTCTATTTGCTTTAGTCTCGTCCCCCTTTCTTTCGTGGCACGTATAATCTGTCGATGTCTGCTTTGGGATGAAGGATATTATGTGTTGTCATTAGTTTTCTTGTTTTGCGATCCATTTGTCTTATGTCATCCAATGTCCAATTGATTATACCAAAGCTGTACTGCATGATTGGTATGGCAAGAGCTCCAATTGCTGTTATCTTGTTTCTAGACGTGAGTTGAGTTTGCAGAATTTTACGTACTCTCGTTATATACTCATGTCTAATGTCAACTTTCAGTGAATCGTGGGTGATGGTGAGCCTTCTTTAATTCCCAGGTACTTGTACACTCCGCCATGCTCTAGTGATTTGATCAACTCTCCTTCATCAACCATTATATTAGCAGAGTCATAGTGCATTCCTCTCCTGAATGTGACTACAGCGCACTTATCGAGACGAAGCTCATCTGTATGTCGTCGCTAATTTTTTTACAATATTGATAGACGTTTTCAGTTTGTTTTGGCTGGGAGATATGAGCTTCAGGTCATCCATATATAGCAAATGGGAGAGACAATCATTTGCTCCTTTAAGTGGTAACCTAGGTTGGCCTCGTTGAGTAGCGTACTTAAAGAACCATCGCAATCACAAACAGAAGAGGTGACAAGGTATCACCTTGATATATACCTCTTTTATCTGTATGGGTCCTAACTCTATTTCTTCCCCATTATTACTGACTAACAGGGTAGTACTCCATAGCGGAAATCAATCGCTTACACAGATCAATGATCTTCTCAGATGTTCCTATAAGCTTCAGAGATTTCAGGAGCCAGCTGTGCGGGACGCTGTCGAATGCCTTTCTATAGTCAATCCATCCAATGTTAAGATTTTTTTTGTTCTCTTTACAATCTTCTACAATGGCTTTCGAGAGGAGTAGCTGATCCTTGCAACCAAGAGAGCCCTTGCCACAGCCTTTTTGTTCTGTTGGTATTATCTTATTATCATTTACATAATCAGATATTCTGCTGGCTACTACCCTTAGTTAACATTTGTACAACGTGTTCAGACAGGTGATAGGCCTATAATTCTTGGGGTCCTTACTATCTCCAGACTTTGGAAGTAGGTATGTTTTACCCTTTGGTAGCCAGTCGGGATATCTGTTCCGTTATCGAGGTAACTATTATATATCATTGTTATTGTTTCGTGTGTGGACACTAGATGTTTCAGCCAGAAATTAGGTATCTGGTCTATACCAGGGGCTTTCCAATTTTGGGCCTGCTGTAGTGCTGATCTGACTTCCACGACACTGATATTTTGCCAGCTCACTGTGTGGCTCTATCCCTTTCTACCTTTTTTAGCCACTTTGCGTTCTCGTTGTGGTTAACACTTTTCTCGAAAATACTTTCCAATACGTTTCAGTTGTGGAGATGGCTGGAGCTTCAATGGGTTCCCTTCTTCCTTCTCGCAGCTCCCTATAAAATGCTTTGGGATTGACATTAAAGAGACTATTTTGCTTGTGCTGCTCTTGTCGATTCTTGTACCTTCTGAGTCTTTGAGCAGTGGCCGAGATTGTTGTTTCATTACCTCTATCTTCTCTATTAGCGTTTTTCCTTCTGTGACGTATTTGTTTAACAGCATCTTCCCTTTAGCCGACTCTGCGAACAGCCTGCCATTTTGTATGTTAACTAAATTCGATAAGTCTCTCCTGAGGCCCAAAACTTTATTACTTAGCCGCCTCTGCCAGTTAGGTGTTGCTTTGGGGTCCCAGCTATTCTTTTTCGCGCTGTCGGTTTTTACTAATTTTGATGTAATCACAATATGCTGTAGCATAAATGAGGCAATCTATCTGTATTAGGTCTTTCTGTCCCATTGTTTGCAATATGTTGCTAACTATGCAGTTGCCTTCCTCGATGAGTCGCTTTGCTCTTTTACTGGTGTATATTCTGGGCAGACAGTCACGTTCAGATATGCTTTTTTCAATCAGGCTTAGATATTTGTCCTTTATTTCTTTGTGCATGTCAGATACTTCAACATGTTCTTCTGATACCTGTGCGACATCGTGATGGTCTACTGTCTTTTCTCTATCGATCGTTTCTTTAATGCTTTCAATCAGTTCATTTATGACTTCTTCTGATAAGCTTTTATTCTGTTGGATGTATCTTCTTTGGTTTTGCAGTTTGTTTGCATCGATGTTAAGTCTGGAGTCTGGGTTGCGCCTTCTCCACATCTTATAGACTGCAACATAGGTATTCCTATCAGTAAGCCTACAGTAATGATAACACCACATCACTTCTCTCAACTCTTCTTCACTCCAGGGTATTCTTTTACCCCTGGTCTTTTCGGCTGAGATACTTGTTTCCAGTACTTCGAGTAGTCCACTTTGAGTTTCCTCGTGTGGTGACTATCACGAAGTTGCGGTGTATCATCCCTTCTCTTGTCCAGGACTTGCCTCTGTGTGGAATCCTTTCGCGAGGCAGTGCCACACAATCCACTGGGCCCCGCTACAGGCTCATCTTCCTGACGCTTCCGAAGGGTAGGAGCCCTCACTACACCTGCGCCCTGTTTTCCACTACTTCTTGTTTCCATAGCAGGTAACACACTCAATGGAGATAGCTGGTCTCCATCAAGGTTGTTTGGTGCTGGGGCTGCCAGCTTTGGCGGCCAAACCCACCGAAGCCGTTTATGCTGACAAACGGCAAGCAACAGCATTTCCTCCGTTACTGAATAATGATAGCCTTATACCGGGCACGTTCGGTTACCCTTTTAGTCGCCTTTTACGACAGGTAGGGTATACCGTGGGGCTATTCTTTCTCCGAAACCCCACACGGATTTATATTATTATTATTATTATTATTGTAATTATTATTATTATTATTATTATTATTATTATCATTATTATTATTATTATTATTATTATTATAATTACTATAATTATTATTATTATTATTATATTATTATTATTATTGTAATTATATTATTATTATATTATAATTATTGTAATTATTACTACTAATAATATAATAATTATTATTATAATTATTGTAATTATAATTATAATAATAATTATAATTATTATTATTATTATTATTATTATTATTATAATTATGATTATTATTATTATTATAATTATTGTAATTATTACTATAATAATCATTATTATTATTATAATTATGGTTATTATTATTATTATTATAATTATTATTATTATTTTTTTTTTTAAGCCCACAGCGGCATCGACTTCTAGGTCATTAGCCGCTTCCCTCCTGCCTCATTAGGTCATTTTTATTTTATTTTTTTTTTCCAAACCTAACATCTCAGGGGTAGATCTGAGATGGAAATAGAAAGACATAGGACAAACATATATGGTATAAATAACAGTAAGTATAGTATACAGACAAGTTCAATATTTACACCGCATGTGACTGAGAATCTTTAATAGCTAAGCTGCCTCTTCGGTTGTCTAATGATGTGAGATCCACGTGCATACCATTTTATTTTTCTGAGCTGTCCAGTATGGTACAAGGATAATAAGGTAAGTACAGATAGGTATGGGATGTAGGTGAGAATGCGTCGTAAAATGTTGATGTGGAAGTGGCTGGAGGCGTAACGAAATAGGAGTATCTATATCTTGGTGTATGTATCCGAGCGCAGCAAGAAATCCATAACTTTTGGCCATTCCGTTTTGAGCAGGGTTTGTATATTGGAAGACATCTGTAGTTCCCTGCGGAGATCACTGTAGAGTCGACATTCCACCAGAATATGTTGAACAGTGAGGTCTGTTTGACATGCTAGACATTGTGGTCTGTGATCGCCGGCCAACAGGTACGCATGGGTCAACTTACAATGGCCAATTCGTAGTCGGCATAAGACTGTCTGCTGCCGACGATTCAGTTGCTTCGGATAAGTCCATTTTTCGATACTTGTTTGGACGGATCTCATGTGTCCGTCATATAGGTCCCTTTTGTGCTGCCATGCTTGTTTTGTGGTGTCTTTTAAGTGTTTTACATAGTCAGATAGCGGAGTAGGAATGCCTTCATCCGGTGGCATGGTGGCTGCTTGCTTTGCCGCTGCATCAGCCAATTCATTGCCGATAATATTCACATGACTAGGTACCCATATGAAACGGACTTTTTTATGGTCATTTTCTAGTGAGCTGGTTAAGTTCAAGATTCGACTTATTCTTTCATCCTTGGTGAAGTTATTTCCTGTGGAGCTGATCACACTCAGAGAGTCTGATACTATCGAACACGCTAAGCTAGATGACAATGCAAAGAATAGAAGTGCCTGCCAGATGGCATAACATTCTGCAGTGAAAATACTTGAAATCGGATCCAGACTCCACATGTGGCAAACACTGTTAACTGCTATTGATGCTCCCACTCCGGTACTGCTCTTAGATCCATCCGAGTATATGAAGAGATGATCGTGGAGGTGATCTGTAATTTGTTTGAAACGAGCGAGATACACCTGGGGTGCTGTCTCATTTTTAAGAAATACAGAAAGGCGAATATCAATATGTGGCTTTGACCTAGTCCAAGGTGGAGTGTCGTATGGGGCTCTCTGCAACACATCCCTTATTGATATGTTGTTCGCTTGTTGGAATTCAAAGGCTACGGATTCTGGCTGGACGTGTATACGTTGGACGATTTGTATGTTCGTTATCGCTTTCCAATATATTCAGATTAATATGTCTGGTAAGAGATTATTATTAATTATTATAATTATTATGATTATTATTATAATTATTGTAATTATTATTATTTTTTTTTTCCCACAGCGGCGTCGACTGCAACGGTCATTGGCCGCACCCTCCTTCCCAATTTAGGGCATGGGTAAGGATATATCTGTACAGGGACACTCACTTCACGCCTCGGGGGACGATCAGGGCGACTTTTGTAAACACACAATACACAGGATAGTCCGCGGGTTGGTAGGTATTTGGGCACATAGGAAAAGACACGTAGGTTGGGTAAGCAATGTTATAATATTTAAATTGATCAATTAGGTCTCAAAAAAAAAGAATATAATTTGCCGTTGCAGTTTTTTTTTATTTTTTTAATTTTAATTTAATTATGCATTGTTGAAATATATATATATTTTTTTTATTTATTTTTTTTTCTCTCTTTCTTACATTAGTTAGATTTTGTTGAACAGTCCAATGTTTCGTAGCCATTGTAAGATCGTTCTTACTTGCTCTGGCTCCATACTTAAGGCTTCGTTTAGGTTGCGTGAAATTTGATGTGACCATCTGTCAGCTTCATACAATGGACAGTCAATTATAATATGCTCGATGTTTAATGGTAAATCACAGGCAAAACAGATTGGTGGAGGTTCACCAGTGAGTAGGTGAGCCGATGTCAGACGCGAATGCCCTATTCGTAGTCTTGTGTGAACGCTTTGCTCTCTCCGAGTAATTTGGTTGGTGTAAATGGTTTTTCCAATTTTTGGCTTCAATTCTTTGAGCTTAGCGGTGGTAGAGTCCCATTGAGATTGCCATTTTGATACGATTTGATGTTTGAATGTGGCTTTTAGGTCGCCAGGGCGTAGCAGTACATTTACGTCCGGGGGTTGCGTAGTTGATGCTTTTGCAGCGTTGTCAGCTAACTCGTTACCATTAATTCCGGTATGACTAGGGACCCATATAAACATAAGCTCAATAGCCTGTGATCGCAAATGCCCAATTTTTGCCTGTATTATCTTTATCAGTGGGTCTTTTGGATAAAGTTGTTGTAGTGCTTGTGTTGAGCTAAGTGAGTCAGTGCATATGATCGTCTTGTTGATACCCCGAATTTCAGTGTATAAAACGAAGTGGGTTTATGGCTTTTTGACATCTTGCGACTAAATCCTGCATGTGTTCTTTCCAGTAGAGTTTTTTATCGAATATGAGTCTTAATACCTTTATTTTATCACAAAACTGAAGCTGGCGTCCATTCATTACAATTTGTGGATGGTCGTGCGTTCTCCTAAGTCTGCAAAAATGCACACATCGAGTTTTTGTCTCAGAAAAACGGTAGCCTATGCTACTTGCTTTTCGACAATTGCGTTTACTGCTTGTTGCAGTTTATCTTGGATGTCATCGATCGAGTTGGATGAGTAATAAATGGCAATGTCGTCAACATACATGATTTGGCCAATGCTGGGATTTAGGTCATTAAATATCTCATTTATTGCTATGTTAAAAAGGAGAACACTCAACGTAGATCCTTGGGGTATTCCGCTTTCCAGGACGTGACTGTTTGATAGAGAATTACCATGTCTTACTGCGAATCTCCGTTCTTCTAGAAAGCTTTTGATAAAATCCATCATTTTACCGTGTATTCCCCATTTCTTTAGCGCTTTAAGTACACTAAACCTGCACGTTCGATCGAAAGCTTTCTCTAAGTCAAAGAATACGCCAACCATATGAAGTCTGCTCGCAAATGTATTCTGTATGGCATGCTCAAGGTTCACCAACATGTCAATTGCAGATCTATGATTCCTAAACCCTGTTTGGTATTTTGTTAATAGGCCCTGAGATTCAAGATACCAGGATAGTCGTAAAGATATTATTTTCTCTAGGTGTTTTCCCATGCAACAAGTGAGGGATATTGGCCTATGGTCGCTCGGTAAAAGTTGGTTCTTACTCTGCTTAGCTATTGGAATGATTACTGCCTCTTTCCAAGCCGCAGGATAATATCCGGAATGCCAGATTCTGTTGTAGAGTTCCAGCAGGAGTATTTTGTGTGTAGAGAGAGGTTCTTGATAAACTCGTAAGGAATGTTGTCTCTGCCAGGTGAAGATTTGTTGGTACTATTTAACGCATGTTCAAATTCTTGCATTGAAATTAGTAGATTGTAGGGTTGTTCTTCTTGCACTGTGTCCGGAATGGGTTCCAGGAATTCTGTCTCCCTTTGTTCAAGGAACCCCACAGGGTAAGCGTGTGAAGAGCTTACGTTTTCATAATACATGGCAAATGCTTCTGCTATTTGTTGAGGATCAGTAATAGTGTTTCCATCAACACATAGGGCTTCTGTCGGGGATTGATGCTTCTTTCCTGATATAGCTTTCAATTTGTTCCAAATGTCTGAAATCGGAGTGTTGCGGTCAAGAGATGAAACGTAACTTTGTAGCGATTTACGTCTTGCCTTTAGTATGACTTGTTTAGCTTTAGCACGAAGTTCTTGAATTCTATCAGGTTTTGGTAAGTGAGATCACGTTTAAATCTGTTGAAGGCAGCTTTCTTATCCCTTATTGCCTGGGCTACCTCTTCATTCCACCACGGCACGGACTTCGTACAAGAATAGCCTGACGACTGCGGGACTGACAGTTGTGCCGACTTCAGAATTCCTTCAGATATTTTAGATACAGAAGCATCAATGTTGTCAGTTAAATGTGTAGGAAGATGATAATGGGCTGTATTTCTGTAAATTTCCCAGTCAGCCTTTTCTGCTATCCAACGCTTTGGTCTTGTAGACACCCTGGGTTTACCTGGGAATTCTATTTGAACCGGAAAATGGTCGGATGATTGTATATCCTGCAAGCACTTCCACTGGAATAGGTTTGCGATGGTAGGTGAACAGATGGAAAGATCTATGGCTGAAAAGTTCATGGATCTCGAATTTATGTAGGTGTTGGCTCCGGTGTTTAAGAGAACTAGGTCATAATTGTCAATAACAGTTGCCACTACTCTTCCCCTTGAGCAAGTAGTTTCTGAACCCCACATTGAGTTATGAGCGTTAAAGTCACCCACTAACATAAATGGTGTGGGTAGCTGACTAACGAGCGCTTCAAGTTCTTGTTGAGACCAGTTTCTGTCTGGGAGGTATAAGTTGCATATGGTGAGTCTAACAGGGTAGTATATCGTCACCGCAACTGCTTGCAAGCTGGTGTTGAGTCTAATATCTAATGTGGGTATTGAATTTCTGATGACAGTTATGACACCGCCATGTGCTCTGCTATCAGATACAGCATCTTTTCTAAACGTCTTGTACCCTCTAAAGGAGAAATTCTCTGATGGCCTAAGATGCGACTCTTGTAAGGTAAGGCAAAAGGGGCCATACCTCGTTATTATTGTTTTTAGTTCAGAGTATTTGACTTGAGTCCATTGACATTCCACTGGATAATATTTTCTGGTGTTTCCATTGTAAGGTGTTAAGGGTAAGGATATAAGTGTAGAAGGTATGACAATTGTTAAATAGACTTATTCAGCAGTTTGCTTTTTTGATTTGCCCTTGGGCCGACCCCTTTTTCTGCCAGTGCTGCTTGTATCGTTCTGTGACCCTTCTTCTTCAGA
>CAVLJG010003263.1:0-28444 GCA_963669975.1 Acanthoscelides obtectus
TTTTGGAAAAAAAAAAACTTAAGTTTTAAAAATTATTTAAAAAAATTATTAGTTAAAAATAGTAAAAATTAGACAAAAATTTCGAAAAATAAAAAAAACGAATTTTAAAATTATTTAAAAAAAATTTTATTCAGTTAAAAATCATTCTTAAAATAATTTTTGTTAGAAAAAATTTCGAAAAATAAAAACTAATTTTAAAAATTATTTAAAAAAATTATTATTTAGTTAAAAATCATTCCTAAAATAATTTTGTTAGAAAAATTTCGAAAAAAAACTAATTTTAAAAATTTAAAAAAAATTATTATTCAGTTAAAATCATTCCTAAAATAATTTGTTAGAGAAATTTCAAGAAAAAAACTAATTTTTGAAATTAAGTAAAAAAATTATAAGTGGCTGAAATAGCCATTCCTAAAATAATTTTGTTAGAAAAATTTCGAATAATAAAACTAATTTTAAAAATTATTTAAAAAAAATTATTATTCAGTTAAAAATTATTCCTAAAAAATTTTATTAGAAAAATTTCGAAAAATAAAAATTAATTTTAAAAATTAAAAAAAATTTTTTAGTTAAAAAAATCATTCCTAAAATAATTTTGTTAGAAAATTTCGAAAATAAAAAACTAATTTTAAAAATTATTTAAAAAAAATTATTATTCAGTTAAAAATCATTCCTAAAATAATTTTGTTAGAAAAATTTCGAATAAAAAACTAATTTTAAAAATTAAAAAAAAAATTATTTTAGTTAAAATCGTTCTTAAAATAATTTTGTTAGAGAAATTTCAAGAAACAAAAACTAATTTTTGAAATTAAGTAAAAAATTATAAGTGGCTGAAATAGTCATTCCTAAAAATTTTATTAGAAAAATTTCGAAAAAAAATTAATTTTAAAAATTAAAAAAAATTTTTAGTTAAAAAAATCATTCCTAAAATAATTTTGTTAGAAAAATTTCGAAAAATAAAAACTAATTTTAAAAATTATTTAAAAAAATTATTATTCAGTTAAAAATCATTCCTATAAAATAATTTTGTTAGAAAAATTTCGAATATAAAACTAATTTTAAAAATTAAAAAAAAATTATTTAGTTAAAAATCGTTCTTAAAATAATTTTGTTAGAGAAATTTCAAAAAAAAAACTAATTTTTGAATTAAGTAAAAAATTATAAGTGGCTGAAATAGTCATTCCTAAAATAATTTTGTTAGAAAAATTTCGAAAAATAAAAACTAATTTTAAAAATTAAAAAAAAAATTATTATTTAGTTAAAAATTATTCCTAAATAATTTTGTTAGAGAAATTTCAAGAAACAAAAACTAATTTTTGAAATTAAGTAAAAAAATTATAAGTGGCTGAAATAGTCATTCCTAAAATAATTTTGTTAGAAAAATTTCGAAAAATAAAAACTAATTTTAAAAATTATTTAAAAAAAATTATTATTCAGTTAAAAATCATTCCTAAAATAATTTTGTTAGAGAAATTTCAAGAAACAAAAACTAATTTTTGAAATTAAGTAAAAAAATTATAAGTGGCTGAAATAGTCATTCTAAAATAATTTTGTTAGAAAAATTTCGAAAAATAAAAATTAATTTTAAAAATTAAAAAAAATTTTTTAGTTAAAAAATCATTCCTAAAATAATTTTTTAGAAAAATTTCGAAAAATAAAAACTAATTTTAAAAATTATTTAAAAAAAAATTATTCAGTTAAAAATCATTCCTAAAATAATTTTGTTAGAAAAATTTCGAAAATAAAAACTAATTTTAAAAATTAAAAAAAAATTTTAGTTAAAAATCGTTCTAAAATAATTTTGTTAGAAAATTTCGAAAAAAAACTAATTTTGAAATTAAAAAAAATTATAAGTGGCTGAAATAGTCATTCCTAAAATAATTTTGTTAGAAAAATTTCGAAAAAAAAAAACTAATTTTAAAAATTATTTAAAAAAAATTATTATTCAGTTAAAAATCATTCCTAAAATAATTTTGTTAGAAAAATTTCGAAAAAAAACTAATTTTAAAAATTAAAAAAAAATATTTAGTTAAAAATCGTTCTTAAAATAATTTTGTTAGAGAAATTTCAAAAACAAAAACTAATTTTTGAAATTAAGTAAAAAAATTATAAGTGGCTGAAATAGTCATTCCTAAAATTTTGTTAGAAAAATTTCGAAAAAATAAAAACTAATTTTAAAAATTAAAAAAAAAATTATTATTTAGTTAAAAATTATTCCTAAAATAATTTTGTTAGAGAAATTTCAAAAAAAAAACTAATTTTGAAATTAAAAAAAAATTATAAGTGGCTGAAAGTCATTCCTAAAATAATTTTGTTAGAAAAATTTCGAAAAATAAAAACTAATTTTAAAAATTATTTAAAAAAATTATTATTCAGTTAAAAATCATTCCTAAAATAATTTTGTTAGAGAAATTTCAAGAAACAAAAACTAATTTTTGAAATTAAGTAAAAAAATTATAAGTGGCTGAAATAGTCATTTCTAAAATAATTTTGTTAGAAAAATTTCGAAAAATAAAAACTAATTTTAAAAATTATTTAAAAAAAAATTATTATTCAGTTAAAAATCATTCCTAAATAATTTTGTTAGAGAAATTTCAAGAAGAAACAAAAACTAATTTTTGAAATTAAGAAAAAAATTATAAGTGGCTGAAATAGTCATTATTTAAATAATTTTGTTAAAGAAATTTCGAAAAATAAAAACTAATTTTAAAAATTATTTAAAAAAACTATTATTTAATCAAAAAATATTCTTAAAATAATTTTGTTAGAGAAATTTTGAAAATAAAAACTAATTTAAAAACTATTAAAAAATTATAAGGCTAAATAGTTACTACTTAAATACCTTCATTAGATAAATTTCGAGAAATAAAAATTATTTATTAAAAATTTCCTTAACAAAATTATTTTAATAAAAAATAAGGACGTGTAAAATTTAAAAAAGTAGAAAAAAAAATTATATCAAAAATTTATATAAAAAATTATTTGAATAAAAAATAAGGACGTACAAAATTTAAAAAATTAGTAAAAAATTATTTATCGAAAATTTATATAAAAAATTATTTGAATAAAAAATAAGGACGTATAAAATTTAAAAAAGTAGAAAAAATTATTTATCAAAAATTTATATAAAAATTATTTGAATAAAAAATAAGGACGTGTAAATTTAAAAATTAGTAAAAAATTATTTATCGAAAATTTATATAAAAAATTATTTGAATAAAAAATAAGGACGTATAAAATTTAAAAAAGTAGTAAAAAATTATTTATCAAAAATTTATATAAAAAATTATTTGAATAAAAAATAAGGAAAAATTTAAAAAAAGTAAAAAAATTATTTATCAAAAATTTATATAAAAAATTATTTGAATAAAAAATAAGGACGTACAAAATTTAAAAAATTAGTAAAAAATTATTTATTGAAAATTTATATAAAAAATTATTTGAATAAAAAATAAGGACGTACAAAATTTAAAAAAGTAGTAAAAATTATTTATCGAAAATTTATATAAAAAATTATTTGAATAAAAAATAAGGACGTACAAAATTTAAAAAATTAGTAAAAATTATTTATCGAAAATTTATATAAAAAATTATTTGAATAAAAAATAAGGACGTACAAAATTTAAAAAAGTAAAAAAATTATTTATCGAAAATTTATATAAAAAATTATTTGAATAAAAAATAAGGACAAAATTTAAAAAGGTAGAAAAAATTATTTATCGAAAATTTATATAAAAAATTATTTGAATAAAAAATAAGGACGTACAAAATTTAAAAAAGTAGTAAAAAATTATTTATCGAAAATTTATATAAAAAATTATTTGAATAAAAAATAAGGACATATAGAATTTAAAAAAGTAAAAAAAATTATTTATCTAAAATTTATAAAAATTTATTTGAATAAAAAATAAGAACGTAAAAAATTTAAAAAATATATTTTACTTGTTATTTTTAAAATTTTTAGTGTCCTTATTTTTTATTAAAAAGTGAATGGGAGGAATTTACTAATAAATAAGTCAATAGAAAATTTTATTTCTTTTTTATACTTTCAAAGTATATACTTATACAAGTTCATAGACTAATTAAAAAAGATTATTTTATCTCAAACTTTGTTTATAATAGGATTAATCAAATAATAAAAAAAGTATAAAATAGTTAGTAACTGGCCTGTAAGAATATAGGGGTCTTCTACAGGGCGTGCTCCAATTCAAGTTAGTAAGATAACAATAGTGAATATTGATCAAATAAAAGTTTATTAATAGGGTAAAATTGGGTTCTTGAGAATTTTTTTTTATTAGTAAAGGGGATAATGTATAGAATAGCAATTGATATTACTAAAGCGATTACGCCTCCTAATTTATTCGGGATTGAACGAAGGATCGCATAGGCAAATAAAAAATATCACTCTGGTTGGATATGAACAGGGGTTACTAGCGGATTAGCTGGAATAAAGTTGTCTGGATCTCCTAATATATATGGTGTGTTTAATGTTAAAAATACTAAAAAAAAGTATAACTAGTATTCCTATAATCTTTAAAAGTAAAATAAGGGTGGAATGGGATTTTATCAATATTACTTTTTGTTCCCAGAGGATTGTTGGACCCTGTTTGGTGCAGAAAAAGTAAGTGTATAATCACTAAAGCAGAAACGATAAAAGGGAGGAGAAAGTGAAACCTAAAAAATCGAGTTAATGTTGCATTATCAACAGCGAAGCCTCCTCAAATTCATTGAACAATAAGAGTTCCTAAATAAGGAATGGCTGAAAGTAAATTGGTAATAACTGTAGCTCCTCAAAAAGATATTTGCCCTCAGGGGAGAACGTAACCTAAGAATGCTGTTGCTATAACTATAAAAAAAATAGTAACTCCAATTATTCAAGTTTCTAATAGGTAATAAGATCTATAATAGATTCCTCGACCAATATGAATATATAAACAAATAAAAAAAAAAGATGCCCCGTTAGCGTGGAGAGTTCGGATTAATCATCCGTAATTTACATTACGACAAATATGAGCCACCCTATTAAATGCTATATCTACATTAGGGCAGTAATGTATGGCTAAGAATAATCCAGTAATAATTTGAATTATTAGGCATAATCCTAAAAGGGATCCAAAATTTCATATAGTAGTAATATTAGAGGGGGTTGGTAGATCAATTAAAGAATTATTTAAAATTTTAATTAATGGGTGAGTTTTACGTAAATTTATTTTCATTAGTATATTTGTCGTAAGGGTCCTTTGTTTATTTAGTAATTTTGACTGTTATAATTAATGTAATTAATAAATAAATAATTATTATATATATAACTATATTATTTGGGTAATTAAAATATTTATTTAAAGTTAAATAATTATTGATGAAAAAATTTTGATTATAAAAATCTATTGTTGAGAAAGGTAGGCTAAATAAAAATTGATCTGTAACTTGAAAGACAAAATTTAAAGTTAAACTAATAAAGAATACTAATAATAATAATCTGGATAATTTGAATTTTTTATTGGAGGCGATCCTTGTTATATAGATAAATAAAATAAGTATACCTCCAATTATGATTAAAAAAATAATATAGGAAAATCAAAAATTATAATTATTAATCCGGTTAATAAGGTTACTAAAATAGTTTGAAGTAGGAGGATAATGCCTATAGAAAGAGGGTGTTTTATAAATATAAATATAATTGTTATAGTTCTTATAAAATAATTAATATTGATATAATTTCAAGAAATAGTTTAATTAAAATTTTAATTTTGGAGATTAAAGATAGGGGAGTACTCTTTTTCTTGATGTCTTAAAAGAAAAATCTTATTTTTGGTTTACAAGACCAAAATTTTATAATTAAATTATTAAAACTTAATGCTAATATTTATATTTATATTATTAATATTTATTTCGGGATTATCAGTTTTTATTAAAACGGGACCATTTATTGTTAATACTTTTAAGTTTAGAATTTATTGTTTTTCTTTATACTTAATTTTTGTATTTCATTTAAAAATAATAAATTATGAATTTTTTTTTTCTATATTTTTTTAACTATGAGAGTTTGTGAGGGTGTACTAGGTTTATCTATTTTAGTATCAATTATTCGCATTCACGGAAATGATAATATTTTAACTTTTTCTTCTTTATGATAAAATTTTTATTAAGTTTAATATTTTTAGTTCCTTTTGTTTTTATATAATTTTTGATTATTAGTAAGGGTTATATTTATTTTATCTTTTTTATTTATAATAAATTATAGTTTTAATTATATTTATTTAAATATTTCTTATATTTTAGGGAGGGATTTACTTAGATATACATTAATTTTATTGAGTTTTTGAATTTGTAGGATGATATATTGGCAAGTGGAAAAATTTATAAAAATAATAATTATTATTATTATTTAATTTAATAGTATTATTTTTATTAATTAGATTATTTTTAGTTTTTTCTTCTTTAAATTTATTTGTTTTTTATTTGTTTTTGAAATTAGATTAATTCCCACTTTAATTTTAATTTTAGGGTGAGGCTATCAACCAGAGCGAATTGAAGCTGGGATGTATTTATTATTTTATACGTTATTAGTTTCGTTACCAATAATAATTTCAATTTTTTTTTTTATAATAATTATAGATCTATATATTAATATATATAAATTGTCAAATAAATTTATTAATTTATTTATGTATGAATATAGTTTTTTTTGTAAAAATACCTATATTTTTTATTCATTTATGATTGCCAAAAGCTCATGTAGAAGCCCCTGTATCTGGATCAATAATTTTAGCTGGGATTATATTAAAATTAGGGGGGTATGGTCTAATTCGTTTAATATCTTTATTTATTGAGATTGGCTTAAAAATTAATTATATTTTTATTGTTATTTCTTTAATTGGGGGTTTTATTGTTTCATTGATTTGTTTACGTCAAAGTGATATAAAATCTTTAATTGCTTATTCTTCAGTGGCCCATATAGGGCTAGTATTGTCAGGGATTATAACTATAAATATTTGGGGATTTTGAGGTTCATTGGCTATAATATTAGCTCATGGTTTGTGTTCATCAGGGTTATTTTGCTTAGCTAATATTACTTATGAACGCACAATAAGGCGAAGTCTTTATTTAAATAAGGGCCTGATTAATATTATACCTAATTTATCTTTATGGTGATTTTGTTATGTTCGTCTAATATGGCAGCTCCTCCTTCTTTAAATTTATTAGGGGAAATTGTATTAATTAATAGGTTGATTTCTTTTATTTCATTTAGAATAGTATTATTAATATTTTTATCTTTTTTAGGGCAGCATATTCATTATTTTTATTTTCTTATTCACAGCACGGGGTTCTTTATTCAGGTTTATTTTCTATGTACCAAGGCCTTAGACGAGAATATTTATTATTTTTACATTGGTTTCCTTTAAATTTACTTATTTTAAAGGGGGAATTATGAATTTTATTATTTATTTAAATAGTTTAATAATAAAATATTGATTTGTGGTGTATCAAAGATGTAAATTTTTACTTTAAATAATAAAAATTACTAAAATTTATTTTATATTTTTATATTTTTTTGTATTTTAAATTTACTTTTAGTTTAAATTTTATTATAAAGATTGTACTATTTTAATTGAATATGAGTTATTTGTTTAAATTCTAGTTTAATTGTGATAATTCTTATATTAGATTGAATATCTTTAATATTTTTAAGATTTGTTTTGTTTATTTCATCTATAGTTATTTATTATAGGAAAATATATAGAAGGGGATTTTATTTAAGTCGATTTATTTTATTAGTAGTATATTTGTTATATCCATAATATTATTAATTATTAGTCCTAACTTAATTTCAATTTTATTAGGCTGAGATGGTTTAGGGTAGTTTCGTATGTTTTAGAATTTATTATCAAAATTTTAAATCCTTTAATGCAGGAATATTAACAGCTTTATCTAATCGAATTGGAGATGTAGCTATTTAATAGCAATTGCTTGAATAGTGAATTTTGGTAGTTGAAATTATATTTTTATCTTGATTTGATGAAAAATGATTTCATTATAGAATAATTAGTTATTTAGTAGTTTTAGCGGCTATAACTAAAAGAGCCCAAATTCCTTTTTTCTTCTTGGTTGCCCGCTGCTATAGCAGCCCCTACTCCTGTGTCTTCATTAGTTCATTCTTCAACGTTAGTAACAGCAGGGGTTTATTTACTTATTCGATTTAATTTCTTTATCTGAATTTTTAATGTATTTTTTATTATTTATGGCTAGAATAACAATATTTATGTCGGGTATAGGGGCAAATTTTGAATATGATTTGAAAAAAATTATGCATTATCAACTTTGAGCCAATTAGGATTAATAATAAGAATTTAGCATTAGGGGGTTACCAAATTGGCTTTTTTCACTTATTGACTCATGCTTATTTAAGGCACTTTTATTTATATGTGCTGGAAATATAATTCATAATTTAGGAAGTTGTCAAGATATTCGTTATATGGGTAGATTATTAAGAGCAATACCTTTAACTTGTGTCTTTTTTAATATTTGTAATTTTTCATTATGTGGATTACCCTTTTATCAGGGTTTTATTCTAAAGATTTAGTTGTAGAATTCATGTCTATGAATTATTTAAGTATTTATATTTATATAATTTATTATATTTCTATTGGTTTAACTGTGAGTTATAGGTTTCGATTAATATATTATACATTAATTGGGAATTTTAATTTTTATCTTTACATGGAGTTGGGGAATTTGGATATTTAATATTAAAAGGTATGGGAGGTTTAATTATATTTGTAATTTTTAGTGGGAGAATTCTTAGATGACTGACATTTAATGAACCTGTTTTTATTTGCCTTCCTTTTTTATTAAAATTATAACTTTATTAATAATTATAAGAGGTTCATTTATGGGTTACGAGTTAGCTAAATTTAAATTAAATTATTCTATAAAAAGATTAAATATTTAATTCTTAGCTATTTTTAGCTATAATATGAAACATACCAGTTATTCAACTTTATTATGGGGGAAAAAATCTAAAAGTTTTAACTAATTATTCTAATTTTATTCAAATTTTTTCTTATAATTATTTAAAATTGTATTTTATTTTAATAATTTTATGATTATTGTTTTTATTAATATTATATTTAAATAGCTTATAAATAAGAGCATAGTATTGAAGATACTAAGGAAATAGAAATTATTTTTAAATATTTATAAGGAAAGGGCCTATCCTAATTTTACAATGAAAATGTAATGTTTTATATAAACTATATAAATAGAAATACAAACGAAATTTCATCGCTTAAAGATTAAGTTAGAAGCTTATCTTTGAATTTCGTATTTCCTTAATTGGAGAAATTTCTCAATTTGATCATTAACAGTGATATACCTCTTTTTGGTTTCAATTAAAAATTTAATTAAAAATAAGGATCTATTATAATATCAAATTTTTAGGTCGAAACTAAAATGCAATTTTTTGCTTCTTATTTTATAGTTAAATTTAGTTTATTTTTGATTTTGAGTTAAATATAAAAATATTTATTTATTAAGATAAATTGGCTTATTTCCAATATTTTTTAAATGCAACTTAATGTTATGATTAACTATTATCCTTAATTTATTCATTCTAAAGCTCCTTGTTTTCATCATGGTAAAGGCCTAGCAATAAAATAAGTACAAAAAAATTATAATTAGGGAATAGCTTATTGAATTAGAAATTGCTAATCTGGGAATTATGGGAAGTAAAGAGTAATTTCTACATCGAAAATTAAAAAATAATAGCAATTAAAAAAAAAATGTAATGAAAATGGTAATCGAGCGGAGGTCTTGGATCAAAGCCGCATTCGAATGCCTGCTTTTTTCTCGATCTATAAAACTTTTTTTAGAGCACATATTTAAGATAAAAATTAAAAAAATTGAATTAAAAAAATAACAGTGGCTAAAAAAATCATTATTTTAATTATTTATACTAGAATTTTTCTAGATTTTTTAATTGGAAGTTAAATATAATTTTTATATTATATAAATATATTAACTACCTCATCAGTAAATAGAAATATATAGGAATAGTCAGACAACGTCTACAAAATGCCAGTATCAAGCGGCAGCTTCAAAGCCAAAGTGGTGAATTGATGAAAAATGATTAAAAAAATGACGGATTAAATTTACTAATAAAATGTCGTTCCGATAATTACGTGGAGCCCATGGAATCCCGTACAAATAAAAAAAGAAGATCCATAAACAGAGTCTGAAATAGTAAACGGAGCTTCGAGGTATTCATAGGCTTGAAGAATAGTAAAGTAAAGTCCTAGAATAACTGTAAGAGCTAAGCCTTGCAATGTTTGCTTAAAATTATTTTCTATCAATCTATGATGAGCTCAGGTTACTGTAAGTCCGGAAGTTAATAAAATTAACGTATTTAACAAAGGGATTTCTACTGGATCGAAAGTTTGAATTCCTTTGGGGGGCCAATTTATTCCTAGTTCAATACTAGGGGCTAGGGAATTATGGAAGAAACTTCAAAAAAATGAAATAAAAAAAAAAATTTCAGAAGTAATAAATAAGATTATCCCTCAGCGAAGCCCGAGGGTAACTTTAAATGTATGGTGCCCTAAAAATGTACTTTCACGAACAATATCTCGTCATCATTGGTATATTACTAGCAAAGTAACCAAATTTCCTAGAAGAAATAAATTAGTTTCATAAAGATGGAATCATTTAATTATTCCCATTAAAGTAATCATAGCTCTAAGAGAGCCTAGTAAGGGTCAGGGTCTTACATCTACTAAGTGAAAAGGGTGGTTTTTATGTGCTATCATTATTAATTAACTTCTCTAGAATATAATGTGCTTAAAACAGCAAACACGTAAGATTGAATAATTGATACAGCTGTTTCTAAAATTAATAAAAGGATTTGTGTTATAATTAAAAGATTAACTAAAGAAATAGAGAGAGAGGGCCCGGTCCTTCCTAAAAGAGTTATTAATAAATGGCCAGCGATTATATTAGCAGAAAGCCGAATAGCTAAAGTTCCAGGGCGAATGATATTCCTAATAGATTCAATTAATACTATAAAAGGTATGAGTATCCCGGGTGTTCCTTGGGGAACTAAATGGGCAAATATGTGGGTTGTATTTATAGTTCACCCAAATAATATAAAGCTTATTCATAAGGGTAAGGCAAGAGTTAAAGTTAATACTATATGTCTGGTTCTTGTAAAAATATAAGGGAATAACCCTAAAAAATTATTGAATAAAATTAATGAAAAAAGAGAGATAAATATTAAAGTTCTTCCTTGTGATTTTCTGTTATTAATTAAAATTTTAAATTCTTTATGAAGAGTTATAATAATTATATTTCATAGTATATGAATTCGTGAGGGGATTAATCAGAATATTGGGGGGATAATAAAAAATCTAAGAAGGGTTCTTAATCAATTAAGGGATAGTCTGAAATTAGTTGAAGGATCAAAAGATGAAAATAGATTTATTATCATTTTCAAAAAAATTTTGCGTATTTTTTTATTAATTGATTTTTTTTTACAGAATAATTAAAAGAAAAAAAATTATTATATTAATAGCTAAGAAAATATAAATAAAAAAAATCATTAAAGTTAATCAATTTAAGGGGGCTATTTGAGGAATAAAAAATTATTATAATATAATAATTTTAGCTTGACAAGCTAACGTTATAATTTAACTAAATTTTTTTTTTCATTAGAAGTAGGTGTAAATTTACTATTAATGATTTAAAAGTTCATTGCTTACTTTCAGCCATCTAATGAAATTTCAATTATTTTAGAAATTCATTTAATAAAATAGTTAGGGGAAATTCTTTCAATTACAATTGGTATAAATCTATGATTAGCCCCACAAATTTCTGAACATTGTCCATAAAATAATCCTGTTCGATTAATAGAAAATCTAATCTGGTTTAAACGGCCGGGTGTAGCATCAATTTTAACACCTAGAGAGGGGATAGTTCAAGAGTGAATAACGTCAGCAGCTGTAATAAGTATACGAATTTGAGATTCGTATGGGATAACAATTCGGTTATCGACGTCTAATAGTCGGAAGTTAAAGTTTTTTATTTCATTTATAGGGATTATATAAGAATCAAATTCAATATTTTTAAAATCAGTGTATTCGTAGGATCAGTATCATTGATGTCCGATAGTTTTGATAGTAATTATTGGGTTATTAATTTCATCAAGGATGTAAATTAGACGTAATGAGGGGATTGCGATAAAAATTAAAGTAATAGCAGGTAAAATAGTTCAAATAATTTCAATGATTTGGCCTTCAAGAAGATAACGGTGAATAAATTGATTAAAAAATAGTATAATTATTAGCTGTCCTACTAAAACTGTAATAATTACTAAAATTATTAATGTATGGTCGTGAAAAAAAGATAATTGTTCTATAAGAGGTGAGGCCCTATCTTGTAAAGTAGTGTTTTTCATGTTAAAATTTCTAAAAAAAGTTTAAACTTTATATTTGGGGTTTAAATCCAATGCACTACTCTGCCATATTAGAAATTTGTTAATATAGGTAATTCAGAATATCTATGCTCACTAGGGGGTAGGGCTTGTAACCATTCAATTGAAGTTGTTACATTTAAAGTTCTCAAAGATTTACGTTGGGAAGAAAGCCTTTCTCATAAGATAAATAAAAAAAAGATAATTCTTGTGAGAGAAATAATGGAACCAATAGATGAAATGGCATTTCAGATAGTGAAAGCATCTGGATAATCCGAATATCGCCGAGGCATTCCTCTTAGCCCTAAAAAGTGTTGAGGAAAAAATGTTAAATTTACACCTAAAAATATAGTAATAAATTGGGTTTTTAAAAAAAAATTATTTAAGGTTAGTCCAGTAAATAATGGGAATCATTGGACAATTCCGGCTATAATTGCAAATACAGCTCCTATAGAAAGAACATAGTGAAAATGAGCTACTACATAGTAAGTATCGTGAAGAATAATATCAATTGAAGAATTAGCTAAAATTACCCCTGTTAATCCTCCTACTGTAAATAAAAATACAAAACCTAAAGCTCACAGGGTTACTGGTCTATTTAAAATTTGAGTTCCATGAAAGGTGGCTAGTCATCTAAAGACTTTAATCCCAGTTGGAACCGCAATAATTATAGTTGCTGAAGTGAAGTAAGCTCGGGTATCTACATCTATCCCTACTGTAAATATATGGTGAGCTCAAACTACGAATCCTAATAATCCGATAGCTATCATGGCATAAATTATTCCTAAGGTTCCAAAAGCTTCTTTTTTCCCCCTTTCTTGTCTAATAATATGAGAAATTATTCCGAATCCAGGGAGAATTAAAATATAAACTTCAGGGTGGCCAAAAAATCAAAATAAGTGTTGGTATAAAATAGGATCCCCCCCTCCCGCAGGGTCAAAAAAGGATGTATTTAAGTTTCGATCAGTAAGAAGTATAGTAATTGCCCCTGCTAGTACTGGTAGAGAAAGAAGCAAAAGAATAGCTGTAATTATAACTGCTCAAGAAAATAAAGGCATTCGATCTATCCTTATACCATTTGGTCGCATATTTATAATAGTTGTAATAAAATTAACTGCTCCTAAAATAGAAGAAATTCCGGCTAAATGTAGTCTAAAAATTGCTAAATCAACGGAAGATCCTCTATGGGCAATATTACTTGCTAAAGGGGGGTAGACAGTTCAACCTGTCCCGGCTCCTCTTTCTACTAAACTTCTTAATATGAGGAATCTTAATGATGGGGGTAAAAGTCAAAATCTTATATTATTTATTCGGGGAAAAGCTATATCTGGTGCCCCCAGTATTAAAGGTACTAATCAATTTCCGAATCCCCCAATTATAATAGGTATAACTATAAAAAAAATTATAATAAATGCGTGTGCAGTAACAATCACATTATAAATTTGGTCATTTCCAATTAGAGAGCCCGGGTTTCCTAATTCGGCTCGAATTAAGATTCTAAGTGAAGTTCCAGCTATTCCAGCTCAAGCTCCAAATAGGAAATATAAAGTTCCAATATCTTTATGATTCGTAGAGAATAATCATTTATTCAGTAAGATGGCTGAGCATAGGCAATAAATTGTAAATTTATGAACGAAATGAAATATTTCTCTTACTAAGCTTTATATTCAAAAATGATATTAAATTGCAAATTTAATGGTAAAGTTAAACTTTTAAAGCTTAACAGATATTAATTTTAAAACTTCTAGCCAATTAAGGCTTAGAAATTTCTATTCTATATTTAACTTTGAAGGTTAAAAGTTTAATTTTAACTTAAATCCTTTAGTCCTTCAAAGTTAAATTTTACACGTCCTTATTTTTAATTCAAAATAATTTTTAGTAAGCGAGAGAGAGTAAATTGCTCAAAATTTAATTTTATTTACTAAAATATTAAAATTTAAAAATTAATCATTATTGTACAATAAATTAACCCAGTTAAAGCTAATACATTAAAAAAAATTATTCAAAATTTTATAGAAAAATAAAAATTTAAGAGTATTTCTGTTTTAATTAAAAGAAATGCTGAAAAAGTTAATCGTATATAAAAAAATAATGTGACTAATGTAAAAACAATTAAAATAATTCTTAAACTAAAAAATTTCTATTAATTAAACCATTGATAGTTAGTCATTTTGGAAGAAATCCTAAGAAAGGAGGTAAGCCCCCTAAAGATAAAAAATTCATAAAAAAGAAAAATCTGAATATTTTATTAGAGTTAAAAATTAAAAATAATTGGGTAGTGAAAAAAATATTTAAATATCAAAAAATTACTACTAAATTTAAATTAATAATTGAATAAATAATAAAATAAAAATTCAAATTATTTTAAAATTTATTATTCTAGCGAGTATTCAAGCAATATGATTAATGGAAGAATAAGCTAAAATTTTTCGTAATCTAATTTGATTAAGGCCTATAATTCCTCTAATAATTGAGGAAAATACAATAATTCATGATAAAAAAAAAGTTATATTTAAATTATACATGAAAATTACTATGGGGGCGATTTTTTGTCAAGTAAGTATAATAAATCTATTACCTCAGTCTAATCCTTCTATCACCTCGGGGAATCAGGCGTGAAAGGGGGCTGCTCCTATTTTTAAAAATAAAGAAGAATTTAAAATTATTATTAAAAAATTTGAAGAATTTTGGGGAGAAAATTCTTGAAAATTTATAGATATAATAATAATAAATAAAAATATTAAAGAAGCTAAAACTTGAGTAATAAAGTATTTTATGGATGATTCAGAAGGGAATAAATTATCTTTTTTTGCTATTAATGGGATAATTGATAAAAGATTAATTTCTAATCCTAATCATATTCTAAATCAAGAATATGAAGAAATTGTAATTAAAGTTCCTAAAATTAAAGTATTTATAAATAATATTTTATATAATTTTATAATTAAAAAGAGAAGAAGTGAAATCTTCATAAGTGGGGTATGAACCCAATAGCTTTATTAGCTTATCTTTTTATATCCAAGTATAAAGATGTACATAAATTTTTGATATTTAGAGAAACAGTTTAATTCTGTTGGATATAGACCGAATTGTGAAGGTGGGGGGGGCTCACATTTTTAATTCTATCAAAATTATCCTTTATTCAGGCACTTCACAATTACAAATATTTCTTATGTCAAAATAAGTGCCTCACATAAAACTGATTGGAAAAATGACTCCTGGAATTTTGTATATAATTTTTTTGAAAAATCAAAGTCCAAAAAATCGATTGAATTTTCGATTTTGGGGCTTTTTTTTTTTTTTTTAAAATTTGCAAAAAAATCGACTTTAGGAAATCTTCGGCAAAGAAAAAAACTCGAAAAATGTTTTTAAATTAATTTTTTCTAAATAAAAATTAATGAAATACATATTCATTATTTATATATATATATATTATAATTTATATAATATATAAAAAGATAAATTCTAAGCAATATAAAGAAGTATTCAATATTTAATTGAAATATCGATGCCCTTACTGGATTAATATAAAACCCTAAATATACAGGAAATTTTAGGTATTCATTAAATACATATAGTGAAAGAGAAAGAAGAATATTAATAATTTAATTATCATTATTGAATGTCTATTAGATTCATAATAAAAATTAATATTATTTATTATATATATATATAATTTTTAATAAACAGGCTAAAATTAATGAAAAAAAAAAAAAAACCCTAATTTCCATTACTTGAATTTAAATTTGTACGAAAAAACGAATATTTAAAAATTAAATTTGTTTGTAAAGCAAAAATTATATAGGGGCGAGATTTTTAATTTTATGTTGATAATTGATTTTTTTTATGCGGTATAAAAAGTGGTATTTATAAAATTTGAGAGTATTTAAATATAAATTAATTTCTGATAATAATTAAAGTTAATTTATTCGGGTAGTGAAAGAGTACTAAAAAAAATTCATTATTGGTTAGAGGGCAGGGTAAAAAGATGTAAAAATAATTTATTAGTAATAATTTGTTAATAAAAAATAAATTATTTTAACTATTTTTAAAATTTAATTTAATTAAATTGTAATATATGATTAAAATAATTTTGTTAGGAATTGCTTGTTAGATAAATCAAAATTTGATTTAAATAATTTGTTAGGAATTGTTTGTTAAAGAGTTTAAGAAATGTTAATTAATTTAAATTATTTATAAAAGGGAAAAGTTAATAAGATTGATAATTAATTTATATTTTAATAATTATATTGAATAAATTAAAATTAATAAAATTTATTCATTAAATGAAGCTTATATCGTAATTTTTCATTAAATAAATGGGATTAACCTTTTTGGGAATTTAATTTTTAAATGATAAATTAATTTAGATTTTTATAAAAATAAGCAATAAAATATAGAATTTCCAGATATATAAAAATAGTTAATGTTATGTTTATGTTTATTTTTTTTTTAAAAAAGAAAAGATTTTTTAGTCTAAAAATTAAGTTATTCTTTTTTTTATATGCAAATTTTGGTTGAAATTAAAATTTATTTAAAAAATATTTTATGAATTTATTCGCAGTAAGTAAAATTAAATTTTAAAGAAATTTAGATTTAGGAATAGAGTTTAATATTAACAAAATTTGTGCCAGCAGTTGCGGTTATACAAATAATATAAATTAATTTTTTTAGTAAAAGTTAGTTTTTAAAAATAATTTTGTAATAAAATTTATTAGGTGAAATTTTAAATTTTAGATAAAATTTGAATAGTAAAACGAGCTTAAAAATTTTAGTTTAAACTAGGATTAGATACCCTATTATTAAAAATGTAAATTTTTTTACTTACTTAGTATTAGTTTATGTTCTTGAAAATTAAAAAATTTGGCGGTATTTAGTCTTTTCAGAGGAACCTGTTCTATAATCGATAGTCCACGATTAGATGCACTTTATTATTAGTTTATATATCGTCGTAGTTTACATATTTTAATAGAATTATAAATATTTAAAATTTTTTATTAAAAAATAAATCAGATCAAGGTGTAGTTTATAATAAAGAAGAAATGGGTTACAATAAATTTATTTTAAAATAATTTTTGTTAAAAAAATTTGAATTTGGATTTGAGAGTAATTTTTTAGATTTTTTTAAGATGATTAAAGCTCTAAAATATGTACATATCGCCCGTCGCTTTCATTTTAAATGAAATAAGTCGTAACAAAGTAGATGTACTGGAAAGTGTCTCTAGAAAGACAAGTTAGAGCTTGATAGAAGTATTTTATTTACATTAAAAAGTTAGTTGTGAAATTCAATTTAACTTGAAGATTTATTTTTATTAAAAATTTAAGTATTTTAATTAAAAATTTAAAATAAGTAAATTTTTGTTTTATTATTTTAAAGAAAAAATTTTTTTTATGATAGTTTAATAGTATTGTGAAAGAATAAATAATTTAGTTTTAAGAAAAATTAATTTTTTGTACCTTGTGTATCAGGGTTTACTAAATAAAATAATTAATTATTATTGTTTCGAATTTAAAAGAGTTAAAAATTTATTTTTTTTTATTGTTGTATAAATATTATTAATAAATTTTTGGTAATAAAATGTTATTCGTTTTTAAATATATCTAATTTTTTAAGAAAAAAATTTAATTTTAAATATAATAAGTAAAAATCTAAATTAATAGTAATTTTTTATTTTTTATATTTTATATTATTAGGGATAAGCTTAATAATATAATTTTATTATTTAATATGTATTAAAATTTAATTTGTAAGATTAAAAGTTTCTATCATAATGAAAATGTTATAATTTATTTATAATTAAATATTATTTGTATATTATTTATAAATTTTTTATTAAAATAATAATTAAAATTTTTAAAATTAAGTAATAATGGTAAAATTAGTATAATTTTAATATAAATTTATTTAAAAAATTTAAGATTATTATAAAGGAATTCGGCAAAATTATTTTTTACCTGTTTATTAAAAACATGTCCTATTGATTTTAATTTTAGGTCTAGCCTGCCCTCTGAGGATTTAAATGGCCGCGGTATTTTGACCGTGCTAAGGTAGCATAATCATTAGTTTCTTAATTAGAAGCTGGAATGAATGGTTGGATAAAAAAATTTCTGTCTCTATTTAAACATTAAAAATTTATTTTTTAGTTAAAAAGCTAAAATTAATTTAAAAGACGAGAAGACCCTATAGAGTTTCATATTTAAAAATTTTAATTTTTTTTTAGTATAAAAATTTTTAATTTTTTTAATTATTTAATTGGGGTGATTGAAAAATTAATTGAACTTTTTTTAAATTTAAATCATTAATTTATGTATACTTGAGCTATTAGTAATAATTGTAAGATTTAATTACCTTAGGGATAACAGCGTAATATTATCAAAGAGTTCTAATCGAAGATAAAGATTGCGACCTCGATGTTGGATTAAAATTAATTTTTGGTGCAGAAGCTGGAAATATTAGGTCTGTTCGACCTTTAAAATTTTACATGATCTGAGTTTAAACCGGTGTGAGCCAGGTTGGTTTCTATCTTTAATTTAAATTTAATATTTTAGTACGAAAGGATTGAATATTAAAAATAATTTTATTAGGAAAAGGGTAAAATTATTATTTTGGCAGAATAGTGCGATAGATTTAGAATCTTTTATATGTAATTTATTTTACAAATAATACTTGTATTTTAAAGATTTATTAATAATAATATTTTCTAGGTTAATTTTATTAATTTGTGTTTTGATTGGGGTGGCCTTTTTGACTTTATTAGAGCGGAAGGTTTTGGGTTATATTCATATTCGTAAGGGTCCCAATAAAGTTGGCATATTAGGGTTAGTCCAACCATTTAGAGATGCCATTAAATTATTTACTAAAGAGCAAACTTTTCCTTTAATATCAAATTTTAATTTATATTATTTTTCTCCTGTAATAAATTTTTTTTTATCTTTATTTTTATGAATTTGTATGCCTTTTTTTTCTGTTAATTTAAGATTTAATTTATCAATATTATTTTTTTTGAGAGTTTCTAGGTTAGGTGTTTACACTGTAATATTGGCGGGTTGGGCTTCTAATTCAAATTATGCTTTATTGGGAAGTTTACGAGCTGTAGCTCAAACAATTTCGTATGAAGTAAGTTTAGCTTTAATTCTTTTATCATTTTTATATTTAATTTTAAGGCTTAATATATTAGATTTTATAAAATATCAAATAAAAATTTGATTTATTTTTTTATTATTACCTTTATCTTTAATATGATTAGTTTCAAGTTTAGCTGAAACTAATCGGACTCCTTTTGATTTTGCTGAGGGGGAATCTGAGTTAGTGTCTGGATTTAATGTTGAGTATAGAAGAGGAGGTTTTGCGATGATTTTTTTAGCTGAATATAGCAGAATTTTATTCATAAGTATACTTTGTTGTATATTATTTCTAGGAGGGGATATTTTTACTATAATATTTTTTTTAAAATTAGTTTTTATTTCATTTTTTTGAATTTGGGTTCGGGGAACTTTACCTCGATTTCGTTATGATAAATTAATATATTTAGCTTGAAAAAGTTATTTATCTGTAGCATTAAATTATTTATTATTTTTTTTGGATTAAAATTTATAATTTTTAATTATTTTATTTAATAAAGTTAAATTTTACTTTATATATTTAAATTTTATTTAATAAAAATAAAATTTATAATTTTAGAATAATTTTAAAAATTTATAAAGTTTTTATTCATTAATTATTTCTTAATAAATAATTTTTAATAAAGTTTTTTATATTACTTGTTAGGGGAATGGCAGGCAAAATAAAATGAAAGCTTTACCAATAATTACTTGTTAGGGGAATGGCAGGTAAAATAAAATGAAAGCTTTACCAATAATTACTTGCTAGGGGAATGGCAGGTAAAATAAAATGAAAGCTTTACTAATAATTACTTGTTAGGGGAATGGCAGGTAAAATAAAATGAAAGCTTTACCAATAATTACTTGCTAGGGGAATGGCAGGTAAAATAAAATGAAAGCTTTACCAATAATTACTTGCTAGGGGAATGGCAGGTAAAATAAAATGAAAGCTTTACTAATAATTACTTGTTAGGGGAATGGCAGGTAAAATAAAATGAAAGCTTTACCAATAATTACTTGCTAGGGGAATGGCAGGTAAAATAAAATGAAAGCTTTACCAATAATTACTTGCTAGGGGAATGGCAGGTAAAATAAAATGAAAGCTTTACCAATAATTACTTGCTAGGGGAATGGCAGGTAAAATAAAATGAAAGCTTTACCAATAATTACTTGCTAGGGGAATGGCAGGTAAAATAAAATGAAAGCTTTACCAATAATTACTTGCTAGGGGAATGGCAGGTAAAATAAAATGAAAGCTTTACCAATAATTACTTGCTAGGGGAATAGCAGGTAAAATAAAATGAAAGCTTTACCAATAATTACTTGCTAGGGGAATGGCAGGTAAAATAAAATGAAAGCTTTACCAATAATTACTTGCTAGGGGAATGGCAGGTAAAATAAAATGAAAGCTTTACCAATAATTACTTGCTAGGGGAATGGCAGGTAAAATAAAATGAAAGCTTTACCAATAATTACTTGCTAGGGGAATGGCAGGTAAAATAAAATGAAAGCTTTACCAATAATTACTTGCTAGGGGAATGGCAGGTAAAATAAAATGAAAGCTTTACCAATAATTACTTGCTAGGGGAATGGCAGGTAAAATAAAATGAAAGCTTTACCAATAATTACTTGCTAGGGGAATAGCAGGTAAAATAAAATGAAAGCTTTACCAATAATTACTTGCTAGGGGAATGGCAGGTAAAATAAAATGAAAGCTTTACCAATAATTACTTGCTAGGGGAATGGCAGGTAAAATAAAATGAAAGCTTTACCAATAATTACTTGCTAGGGGAATGGCAGGTAAAATAAAATGAAAGCTTTACCAATAATTACTTGCTAGGGGAATAGCAGGTAAAATAAAATGAAAGCTTTACCAATAATTACTTGCTAGGGGAATGGCAGGTAAAATAAAATGAAAGCTTTACCAATAATTACTTGCTAGGGGAATGGCAGGTAAAATAAAATGAAAGCTTTACCAATAATTACTTGCTAGGGGAATAGCAGGTAAAATAAAATGAAAGCTTTACCAATAATTACTTGCTAGGGGAATGGCAGGTAAAATAAAATGAAAGCTTTACCAATAATTACTTGTTAGGGGAATGGCGGGTAAAATAAAATGAAAGCTTTACCAATAATTACTTGTTAGGGGAATAGCAGGTAAAATAAAATGAAAGCTTTACCAATAATTACTTGTTAGGGGAATGGCAGGTAAAATAAAATGAAAGCTTTACCAATAATTACTTGCTAGGGGAATAGCAGGTAAAATAAAATGAAAGCTTTACCAATAATTACTTGCTAGGGGAATAGCAGGTAAAATAAAATGAAAGCTTTACCAATAATTACTTGTTAGGGGAATGGCAGGTAAAATAAAATGAAAGCTTTACCAATAATTACTTGTTAGGGGAATGGCAGGTAAAATAAAATGAAAGCTTTACCAATAATTACTTGCTAGGGGAATAGCAGGTAAAATAAAATGAAAGCTTTACCAATAATTACTTGCTAGGGGAATGGCAGGTAAAATAAAATGAAAGCTTTACCAATAATTACTTGCTAGGGGAATGGCAGGTAAAATAAAATGAAAGCTTTACCAATAATTACTTGCTAGGGGAATGGCAGGTAAAATAAAATGAAAGCTTTACCAATAATTACTTGCTAGGGGAATGGCAGGTAAAATAAAATGAAAGCTTTACCAATAATTACTTGCTAGGGGAATAGCAGGTAAAATAAAATGAAAGCTTTACCAATAATTACTTGCTAGGGGAATGGCAGGTAAAATGAAATGAAAGCTTTACCAATAATTACTTGTTAGGGGAATGGCAGGTAAAATGAAATGAAAGCTTTACCAATAATTACTTGTTAGGGGAATGGCAGGTAAAATAAAATGAAAGCTTTACCAATAATTACTTGCTAGGGGAATAGCAGGTAAAATAAAATGAAAGCTTTACCAATAATTACTTGCTAGGGGAATGGCAGGTAAAATGAAATGAAAGCTTTACCAATAATTACTTGTTAGGGGAATGGCAGGTAAAATAAAATGAAAGCTTTACCAATAATTACTTGCTAGGGGAATGGCAGGTAAAATAAAATGAAAGCTTTACCAATAATTACTTGCTAGGGGAATGGCAGGTAAAATAAAATGAAAGCTTTACCAATAATTACTTGCTAGGGGAATGGCAGGAAAAATAAAATGAAAGCTTTACCAATAATTACTTGCTAGGGGAATGGCAGGTAAAATAAAATGAAAGCTTTACCAATAATTACTTGCTAGGGGAATGGCAGGTAAAATAAAATGAAAGCTTTACCAATAATTACTTGTTAGGGGAATGGCAGGTAAAATAAAATGAAAGCTTTACCAATAATTACTTGTTAGGGGAATGGCAGGTAAAATAAAATGAAAGCTTTACCAATAATTACTTGTTAGGGGAATGGCAGGTAAAATAAAATGAAAGCTTTACCAATAATTACTTGTTAGGGGAATGGCAGGTAAAATAAAATGAAAGCTTTACCAATAATTACTTGTTAGGGGAATGGCAGGTAAAATAAAATGAAAGCTTTACCAATAATTACTTGTTAGGGGAATGGCAGGTAAAATAAAATGAAAGCTTTACCAATAATTACTTGTTAGGGGAATGGCAGGTAAAATAAAATGAAAGCTTTACCAATAATTACTTGTTAGGGGAATGGCAGGTAAAATAAAATGAAAGCTTTACCAATAATTACTTGCTAGGGGAATGGCAGGTAAAATAAAATGAAAGCTTTACCAATAATTACTTGTTAGGGGAATGGCAGGAAAAATGAAACGAAAGCTTTACCAATAATTACTTGCTAGGGGAATGGCAGGTAAAATGAAACGAAAGCTTTACCAATAATTACTTGCTAGGGGAATGGCAGGTAAAATGAAACGAAAGCTTTACCAATAATTACTTGCTAGGGGAATGGCAGGTAAAATGAAATGAAAGCTTTACCAATAATTACTTGCTAGGGGAATGGCAGGTAAAATGAAATGAAAGCTTTACCAATAATTACTTGTTAGGGGAATGGCGGGCAAGGTTAAAGTTTATTATAAATTATTCATTAAGAAAATTAAGAAAAAAAATAATTTTTAAAATTATCATAAAAAGAATGGGATAAATATTCAAAAAAAAATCATTTCTAAAATAATTTTGTTAGAAAAATTTCGAAAAATAAAAACTAATTTTAAAAATTATTTAAAAAAAATTATTATTCAGTTAAAAATCATTCTTAAAATAATTTTGTTAGAGAAATTTCAAGAAACAAAAACTAATTTTTGAAATTAAGTAAAAAAATTATAAGTGGCTGAAATAGTCATTCCTAAAATAATTTTGTTAGAAAAATTTCGAAAAATAAAAACTAATTTTAAAAATTATTTAAAAAAAAATTATTATTTAGTTAAAAATCATTCTTAAAATAATTTTATTAGAAAAATTTCGAAAAATAAAAACTAATTTTAAAAATTATTTAAAAAAAAATTATTATTTAGTTAAAAATCATTCCTAAAATAATTTTGTTAGAAAAATTTCGAAAAATAAAAACTAATTTTTAAAATTATTTAAAAAAAATTATTATTCAGTTAAAAATCATTCCTAAAATAATTTTGTTAGAGAAATTTCAAGAAACAAAAACTAATTTTTGAAATTAAGTAAAAAAATTATAAGTGGCTGAAATAGTCATTCCTAAAATAATTTTGTTAGAAAAATTTCGAAAAATAAAAACTAATTTTTAAAATTATTTAAAAAAAATTATTATTCAGTTAAAAATCATTCTTAAAATAATTTTGTTAGAGAAATTTCAAGAAACAAAAACTAATTTTTGAAATTAAGTAAAAAAATTATAAGTGGCTGAAATAGTCATTCCTAAAATAATTTTGTTAGAAAAATTTCGAAAAATAAAAACTAATTTTAAAAATTATTTAAAAAAAATTATTATTCAGTTAAAAATCATTCCTAAAATAATTTTGTTAGAGAAATTTCAAGAAACAAAAACTAATTTTTGAAATTAAGTAAAAAAATTATAAGTGGCTGAAATAGTCATTCCTAAAATAATTTTGTTAGAAAAATTTCGAAAAATAAAAACTAATTTTAAAAATTATTTAAAAAAAAAATTATTATTTAGTAAAAAATCATTCCTAAAATAATTTTGTTAGAAAAATTTCGAATAATAAAAACTAATTTTAAAAATTATTTAAAAAAAATTATTATCCAGTTAAAAATCATTCCTAAAATAATTTTGTTAGAAAAATTTCGAATAATAAAACTAATTTTAAAAATTAAAAAAAAATTATTATCCAGTTAAAAATCATTCCTAAAATAATTTTGTTAGAAAAATTTCGAATAATAAAACTAATTTTAAAAATTAAAAAAAAATTATTATTTAGTTAAAAATCATTCCTAAAATAATTTTGTTAGAAAAATTTCGAAAAATAAAAACTAATTTTAAAAATTAAAAAAAAATTATTTAGTTAAAAATCATTCCTAAAATAATTTTGTTAGAAAAATTTTGGAAAATAAAAACTAATTTTAAAAATTATTTAAAAAAAATTATTATTTAGTTAAAAATTATTTCTAAAATAATTTTGTTAGAAAAATTTCGAATAATAAAACTAATTTTAAAAATTATTTAAAAAAATTATTATTCAGTTAAAAATTATTCCTAAAATAATTTTATTAGAAAAATTTCGAAAAATAAAAATTAATTTTAAAAATTAAAAAAAAATTTTTTAGTTAAAAAAATCATTCCTAAAATAATTTTGTTAGAAAAATTTCGAAAAATAAAAACTAATTTTAAAAATTATTTAAAAAAAATTATTATTCAGTTAAAAATCATTCTTAAAATAATTTTGTTAGAGAAATTTCAAGAAACAAAAACTAATTTTTGAAATTAAGTAAAAAAATTATAAGTGGCTGAAATAGTCATTCCTAAAATAATTTTGTTAGAAAAATTTCGAAAAATAAAAACTAATTTTAAAAATTATTTAAAAAAAATTATTATTTAGTAAAAAATCATTCCTAAAATAATTTTGTTAGAAAAATTTCGAATAATAAAAACTAATTTTAAAAATTATTTAAAAAAAATTATTATCCAGTTAAAAATCATTCCTAAAATAATTTTGTTAGAAAAATTTCGAATAATAAAACTAATTTTAAAAATTAAAAAAAATTATTTAGTTAAAAATCGTTCTTAAAATAATTTTGTTAGAAAAATTTTGGAAAATAAAAACTAATTTTAAAAATTAAAAAAAATTTTTTAGTTAAAAAAATCATTCCTAAAATAATTTTGTTAGAAAAATTTCGAAAAATAAAAACTAATTTTAAAAATTATTTAAAAAAAATTATTATTCAGTTAAAAATCATTCCTAAAATAATTTTGTTAGAAAAATTTCGAAAAATAAAAACTAATTTTAAAAATTATTTAAAAAAAAATTATTATTCAGTTAAAAATTATTCTTAAAATAATTTTATTAGAAAAATTTCGAAAAATAAAAATTAATTTTAAAAATTATTTAAAAAAAATTATTATTTAGTAAAAAATCATTCCTAAAATAATTTTATTAGAAAAATTTCGAAAAATAAAAATTAATTTTAAAAATTATTTAAAAAAAAATTATTATTTAGTAAAAAATCATTCCTAAAATAATTTTGTTAGAAAAATTTCGAATAATAAAAACTAATTTTAAAAATTATTTAAAAAAAATTATTATCCAGTTAAAAATCATTCCTAAAATAATTTTGTTAGAAAAATTTCGAATAATAAAACTAATTTTAAAAATTAAAAAAAATTATTATTTAGTTAAAAATCATTCCTAAAATAATTTTGTTAGAAAAATTTCGAAAATAAAAACTAATTTTAAAAATTAAAAAAAAATTATTTAGTTAAAAATCATTCCTAAAATAATTTTGTTAGAAAAATTTTGGAAAATAAAAACTAATTTTAAAAATTATTTAAAAAAAATTATTATTTAGTTAAAAATTATTTCTAAAATAATTTTGTTAGAAAAATTTCGAAAAATAAAAACTAATTTTAAAAATTATTTAAAAAAAATTATTATTCAGTTAAAAATCATTCTTAAAATAATTTTGTTAGAAAAATTTCGAAAAATAAAAACTAATTTTAAAAATTATTTAAAAAAATTATTATTTAGTTAAAAATCATTCCTAAAATAATTTTGTTAGAAAAATTTCGAAAAATAAAAACTAATTTTAAAAATTATTTAAAAAAAATTATTATTCAGTTAAAAATCATTCCTAAAATAATTTTGTTAGAGAAATTTCAAGAAACAAAAACTAATTTTTGAAATTAAGTAAAAAAATTATAAGTGGCTGAAATAGCCATTCCTAAATAATTTTGTTAGAAAAATTTCGAATAATAAAACTAATTTTAAAAATTATTTAAAAAAAATTATTATTCAGTTAAAAATTATTCCTAAATAATTTTATTAGAAAAATTTCGAAAAATAAAAATTAATTTAAAATTAAAAAAATTTTTTAGTTAAAAAAATCATTCCTAAAATAATTTTGTTAGAAAAATTTCGAAAAATAAAAACTAATTTAAAAATTATTTAAAAAAAATTATTATTCAGTTAAAAATCATTCCTAAAATAATTTTGTTAGAAAAATTTCGAATAATAAAACTAATTTTAAAAATTAAAAAAAAATTATTTAGTTAAAAATCGTTCTTAAAATAATTTTGTTAGAGAAATTTCAAGAAACAAAAACTAATTTTTGAAATTAAGTAAAAAAATTATAAGTGGCTGAAATAGTCATTCCTAAAATAATTTTATTAGAAAAATTTCGAAAAATAAAAATTAATTTTAAAATTAAAAAAAATTTTTTAGTTAAAAAAATCATTCCTAAAATAATTTTGTTAGAAAAATTTCGAAAAATAAAAACTAATTTTAAACACTTATTTAAAAAAATTATTATTCAGTTAAAAATCATTCCCTAAAATAATTTTGTTAGAAAAATTTCGAATAATAAAACTAATTTTAAAAATTAAAAAAAAATTATTTAGTTAAAAATCGTTCTTAAAATAATTTTGTTAGAGAAATTTCAAGAAACAAAACTAATTTTTGAAATTAAGTAAAAAAATTATAAGTGGCTGAAATAGTCATTCCTAAAATAATTTTGTTAGAAAAATTTCGAAAAATAAAAAACTAATTTTAAAAATTATTTAAAAAAAAATTATTATTTAGTTAAAAATATTCCTAAAATAATTTTGTTAGAGAAATTCAAGAAACAAAAACTAATTTTTCGAATTAAGTAAAAAAATTATAAGTGGCTGAAATAGTCCATTCCTAAAATAATTTTGTTAGAAAATTTCGAAAAAATAAAAACTAATTTTAAAAATTATTTAAAAAAATTTATGATTCAGTTAAAAATCATTCTAAAATAATTTTGTTAGAGAAATTTCAAGAAACAAAAACTAATTTTTGAAATTAAGTAAAAAATTATAAGTGGCTGAAATAGTCATTTCTAAAATAATTTTGTTAGAAAAATTTCGAAAAATAAAAATTAATTTTAAAAAAAAAAAAATTTTTTAGTTAAAAAAATCATTCCTAAAATAATTTTGTTAGAAAAATTTCGAAAAATAAAAACTAATTTTAAAAATTATTTAAAAAAATTATTATTCAGTTAAAAATCATTCCTAAAATAATTTTGTTAGAAAAATTTCGAATAATAAAACTAATTTTAAAAATTAAAAAAAAATTATTTAGTTAAAAATCGTTCTTAAAATAATTTTGTTAGAGAAATTTCAAGAAACAAAAACTAATTTTTGAAATTAAGTAAAAAAATTATAAGTGGCTGAAATAGTCATTCCTAAAATAATTTTATTAGAAAAATTTCGAAAAATAAAAATTAATTTTAA
>CAVLJG010003264.1:0-28402 GCA_963669975.1 Acanthoscelides obtectus
GACACCAGATACCAGATACCAGACCCAGATACCACACTCAATACCAGACACCAGACACCAGATACCAGACACCAGACACCAGAAACCAGATACCAGATACGAGATACCAGATACCAGATACCAGACACCAGACACCAGATACCAGACACCAGATACCAGACACCAGATACCAGACACCAGAAACCAGATACCAGATAAAGAGATAACAGATACCAAATACCAGATACCAGATACCAAATACCAGATACCAGATACCAGACACCAGATACCAGATACCAGATTCCAGATACCAGATACCAGACATCAGATACCAGATACCAGATATGATTCCAGATACCAGATACCAGATACCAGACCCAGATACCAAATACGAGATGCCAGTACCAGATACCAGACCAGACACCAGATACCAGACACCAGATACCAGACACCAGATACCAGATAGCAGATACCAGATGCCAGACACCAGGCACCAGACACCGGATACCAGTACCAGACACACACCACACCACCACATACCAGATACCAGAGCCAGAACCGGATACCATATACCAGATACCAGATACCAGATACCAGATACCTGATACCAGACATCAGATACCAGACACCAGATACCAGATGCCAGACACCAGATACCAGATACCAGACACCAGATACCAGATACCAGATACCAGACCCAGACACCAGATACCAGACATCAGATACCAGATACCAGACACCAGACACCACACATCAGATACCAGATACCAGACGCCAGATACTAGACACCAGACACCAGATACCAGATACCAGAACCAGACACAGACACCAGATACCAGACACCAGATACCAGATACCAGATACCAGACACCAGATACCAGACATCAGATACCAGACACCAGACATCAGAGACCAGATACCAGATCAAACATGTCAAAGGATAGAAAATGATTAGAGATAGGGATAAAGTATATATCGCTAGCATTGCATTAGCATACCAGCAACTGCGCTACGTGAGGTTTTAAATAAAGACATCAACGTACAATATTTGGCATAGCGTTAGCATGCCAGAAACTGCGCTAGTCGACTATATTAAGCGGTGATCGATTGTTTTGAAGGTAGTGATTGGTAGTGGGTTCGGAAATTGCGACGTCGACGCGGTTTTCCGGTTTTTTAGGAGGTTCGCGGTACGTCGGAAGGAAGAGGTACCGTTTCGGAAAGTAGAAACTCGGCGCTTTACGGGCGGGCGAGAGCCGTCGCGGCGAGGAACGGATCGGATCGAAAACGGCCGGTAAAGTCGAAAAATCGACCGTTTTCGGACGGTACGCGGCGTTATTTCACACTCGTTTCGCCGTTTATCGAAATATCGACTCGAGATCGGTCTCGTTCGATAGCTAAACGAAAAATACGTGCCTATAGCTAAATCTGTTCGGTTCCGCGTCTCGGTTTTTTTTCTAGAAATGTTCGAAAAAAAAGCGACAAAAACGACGAATCGCCTAGAAAACTACGATATCTCCCTTATGCCGAAGAGAAAAGGAATTTCGCGCGCGCGTTTCGTACATCTCGGCGAGCGCTACAAATTATGCGGAGAGACGTTTTTTCGTTTACGGTACCCGTTTCGAATAAACGAACCTCGAACGTCGTCAAGAATGACTTTTTTGCGTATAAAGCGCGCTGCTTCATCGTAATCAGCTATCTCCTCCGAAGATAAAGGAGCTACGAACCTGACGATTTTTGCGTGAGAAAGCCCATGCTTCGGACACTCTTTTAATACTATTTTCATCATCATTATTCGTTTACGTTGAAAAGTTTCGATTTTTTAAAAATTCCTCGACAATACGCTACTTTTCGACGCGTGAAAAAGTCACCTTGTCATCCGGCTCTGTCCTCGCTTATTACTACCGTACGTGAGCGAGTAAAAATTATACAGCTATCGAAAAATAACGATAATGAGCTGACGAAACGATTCTGACCGTCAGAATTACCGTCAAATTTCGAAAAAGTAAACTTTGAGCGCCTCAAAAGTACCGATGACAACCGTTTTTCGGCGTACTTTGTCTTCGTCGATACGGACCTGCGTTACGGAGCGACGTAGCTACGATTTTTTTCGCAAAACGAAGACCAAAGTCTCCTGATTAAACCGACATACGACACGTTACCCGATCGCATTTTTTAAACTCGGCAGATTAGAAAATTCAAAGATATGCACACATTTTTAGTTTGACGTTTCAATTTTGAATTTCCCCTCCAGATCCCCGGATTCCTGTTAGGCGGGGTATTGTAGATACGATCGTATTACGAAAGCGAGCGCGTGCGAGCGGAACGTCAAAACGTGCCATTTTCGGCTTTATGTTGGTCGCTTCATCGAATATAGGATCACGCCGAATATTGTCCTTTTTTACGCGTGAAAATAAACATTTTCGAAAAGATTCAAAATTTCTATATTCCATTGTCTAAACGGACCGGACTAGAGCCATTAAAATCGGATGAATCTAGTATTTTTTATGTTTACAGATTGCGATGTCTACCGCCAAAGGCTGCAATTATTCTTTGACGTTCATCATTTATTGAAATCATCATCGGTTTATAAATACGATAAAATATGATTGTAAGCCCCTATTCATGTTATAATTTTACAATATGGCATAAAGCTCCGCTTTTCCAACCGATTGATATAAAGCGTATGTCTGATTGCATCACCTCCGATTTCTAACCTACAATGTATGAATGTAAACATTATCGAAATCTTAACAATGCTCCCGTTAATAAGGATTAATTAGAAGCTTAGAACAAGCAATCGCAGCTACAAATAGTGAAAGTGTTGTGTGAAGTGTTTACAGTTTATGTGTTTCTATTGCAAACGTAAGTAGTCAGTCACTTCTATGAAGTTCAGTAAGAGTTCAGTCTTGACCCTCAGTTCAATGTATCTAAATATGTAGACCTATTAGCTGGCTAACAGTGGCACATATTATCAAGCAGATGAAGGAATATGCAAAGCGCTGAAAAATAGCATTGATAATCATATCTACTACCAAAGTTTTCAAAATTACTAAGACTTTCACAGCCACTGCAGTTGTTTATTTTGATCTCAATGCAGAATGTATGTACTTCGATTTAGAATGTAGCTGCTTTAAGGACTTGTCACTTCCAAGACTTGTCAAAACAACAGACACCATTACTTGTCAAAAAACTATAGCACTTGATGATTTCAAATTTCTATTCTGTTTTTAAAGATGTTTTATTATATGTCTAATTTCAAGGATACTCACATCTGTCCTGTTTCTAAGACTGATCTTAATCATAGATTACAAAAAATCATTATTGAATCAGAGGAAACAGATTACAAAATTTGATTTTCAAGCGATACTATTACTTACTGTCCAACAACTATAGTACTTAATAATTTCAAGCTTCTGGTCTAATTTTTTGAGATGTTATTATTATATGTCATGTTTCTAATTGATTGATAATCATACAACATTAAAAAAAATAGAGGAAATTTTATTTTAAAGCGATAGCACATTTTTCTCCAGATCATAAAGCGAGCATTGTTCATCTGCTTCTGTTGAATTTTTCCCAAACGAAGAACTTTACCACCAACAAACTCATAAATATTGTAAAAACCTTGTTAGTAGTATCTCACCTGAGTAGTATGTATAAATGGAAAATAAGTAAACAAACTTGTCATCTATCCCTTCGATTGGCAAATATTATCAAGCAGATGAAGGAATATGCAAAGCGCTGAAAAATAGCATTGATAATCATATCTACTACCAAAGTTTTCAAAATTACTAAGACTTTCACAGCCACTGCAGTTGTTTATTTTGATCTAAATCGATTTAGAATGTAGCTGCTTTAAGAACTTGTGACTTCCAAGACTTGTCAAAACAACAGACACCATTACTTGTCAAAATTTGTAAGATAAGTACTCTTGCACAGTATAATCGTAACTTGGTATAGACATATTTGTGATATCGCTTAGATTAAGCCTGCCAGGGGAGTGAAAGTTACCTATACGAGTACTGAACTCTACATTAAAATAATTTATGATGCCATGTGTTGTATCTAAACTATTTTTATTTCTGCAGATCACATAATTATTACATACATCCCTTAAAAGGGCCCAATTTGAAGTAACATATTATAGAGTTCAATTTTCACATTGTTGTTATTTTTACGGGTTCTTCTTTCTGGCGATGGAAAGTTCAATTGCTTCTCCCTATTATACCTAAACAATGTAGGTCTATTTTCTTTTTTCCCATCCACAAAGTGACAACTACATAAGTATGCACCAGGACCTGGTTCAACAACTGTTCTCCTGCAATAAATAGTAAAAATAAGACAAAAGTTCAATTTGAAAATATCCTATCAAAGAACGGTAACTCATGTGAATAGCAATATCTAAATACAGCATTTTTTATAAGCAAGATACACACACATTAGCGGATCGCTCAGTTACATACCTGCTTGTAAACTAACGGCCTTATTTTCAACAAAAATTGTTTTAAAACTCCACTTTAACCACTTGATACGGAAGAAGTTTTCTCAAGGTGTTTATGTTTACTTTTTTTTTAGTTTTACGGATTTCCTTACTATGATATTTAGGAATTAACTTTCAGAATCTTAATTTTTCCTTTCATTATGTTGTAGATGCACACATCTCACAATAGGAGTTATTGAATTTTAATTTTAAACAAAATACATTTCATTTTCCAGGTTAGAAAAAATTACCTATGACAATGACATTGACATTACAAACAGAAAACATATACACTGAAGAAAGCATAGTCCACTGCTATCCGTAGACGAACACGGTTGACATATGTCAGTGTCAAGCGCCATTTTTTTGCAAGTCGTGTTATAGCTAGATTTATGCGACGATCCTCATATAAATCTAAGTCTGCTATACAATTTGCTACATGGAAGATTTTATAACGCCATGTATGGTATTAACAACAACACATGCGACGTTGCCGGCATCTCACATAAATCTGAGTCTGTTATACAATTGTATACAGGATATTTTCAATGCTATATGGAAGATAACAGACAACAGATAACAGGTAAAGGTGGTAACAGGTAACAGGTGGTAACATATAACAGATAACTTATAACAGATAAAGATAAAAGATGACAGATAACAGATAAAAAGTAACAGATAAAAGAAAACAGGTAACAGATAACAAATAACTGATAACTGAAAACTAAAAAATGAAAACTGAAATCTGAAGAATGAAAAATGAAAAATGAAAAATGAAAAATTGAAAATTGAAAATTAAAAATCAAAAATCAAAAATCAAAAATCAAAATCAAAAATCAAAAATCAAATCGAAAAATCGAAAAATCGAAAAATCGAAAAATCGAAAAATCGAAAATCAAAAATCGAAAAATCGAAAAATCGAAAAATCGAAAAATCGAAAAATCGAAAAATCGAAAAATCGAAAAATCGAAAAATCGAAAAATCGAAAAATCGAAAAATCGAAAATCGAAAAATCGAAAAATCGAAAATCGAAAATCGAAAATCGAAAAATCGAAAAATCGAAAAATCGAAAAATCGAAAATCGAAAAATCGAAAAATCGAAAAATCGAAAAAACGAAAAATCGAAAAATTAAAAATTAAAAATTAAAAATTAAAATAGAAAAATTAAAAATGAAAAATTAAAAATTAAAATAGAAAAATGAAAACTGATAACTTATAAAAGATAACAGATACCAGATAGCAGATACCAGAAACCAGATACTAGAACCAGATACCAGATACCAGATACCAGACACCAGATACCAGATACCAGATACCAGACCAGATACCAGATACCAGACATCAATACCAGACACCAGACCAGACACCGAAACCAGATACCAGATACAGATACCAGATACCAGATACCAGACACCAGACACCAGATACCAGACACCAGATACCAGATGCCAGATACCAGACACCACACCAGATACCAGACATCAGATACCAGACACCAGAAACCAGATAGAGACAATACCAGATACCAGATACCAGACACCAGATACCAGATACCAGATCCAAACACAGATACGAGATACCAGATACCAGATACCAGATACCAGCACCAGATACCAGACACCAGATACCAGATACCAGACACCAGAAACCAGATACCAGATAAAGAGATACAGATACCAATACCAGATACCAGACACCAGACCAGATACCAGATACCAGATACCAGACAGATACCAGATACCAGACACCAGACACCAGATACCAGACATCAGATACCAGACACCAGATACCAGATACCAAACATCAGATACCTGATACCAGATACCAGATACGAGATACCAGATACCAGATACCAGATACCAGACACCAGATACCAGACACCAGAAACCAGATACCAGATAAGAGATAACATACCACAATACAGATACCATACCAGATACCAGACACCAGATACCAGACACCAGAAACCAGATACCAGATACGAGATACCAGATACCAGATACCAGACACCAGACACCAGATACCAGACACCAGATACCAGATGCCAGATACCAGACACCAGACACCAGATACCAGACATCAGATACCAGACACCAGAAACCAGATACGAGATACCAATACCAGATACCAGATACCAGACACCAGATACCAGATACCAAACACCAGATACGAGATACCAGATACCAGATACCAGCCACCAGATACCAGAACCAGATACCAGATACCAGACACCAGAAACCAGATACCAGATAAAGAGATAACAGATACCAAATACCAGATACCAGACACCAGACACCAGATACCAGATACCAGACACCAGATACCAGATACCAGACACCAGATACCAGACATCAGATACCAGACACCAGATACCAGATACCAAACATCAGATACCTGATACCAGATACCAGATACGAGATACCAGATACCAGATACCAGACACCAGATACCAGACACCAGATACCAGATAAAGAGATAACATACCAAATACCAGATACCAGATACCAGACACCAGATACCAGATACCAGACATCAGATACCAGATACCAGATATATGATTCCAGATACCAGATACCAGATACCAGACACCAGATACCAATACGAGATGCCAGATACCAGATACCAGACACCAGACACCAGATACCAGACACCAGATACCAGACACCAGATACCAGATAGCAGATACCAGATGCCAGACACCATACACCAGACACCGGATACCAGATACCAGATCCACATACCAGATACCAGATACCAGATGCCAGACACCAGATACCAGATACCAGAACCAGATACCTGATACCAGACATCAGATTCCAGACACCAGATACCAGATGCCAGACACCAGATACCAGATACCAGACACCAGACACCAGATACCTGTTACCAGATACCAGATACCAGACACCGGATACCAGATACCAGATACCAGACACCAGACATCAGATTACCAGATACCAGATAAAGACACCAGATACCAGACATCAGATACCGGATACCAGATACCAGATACCAGATTCCAGATACCAGATACCAGATACCAGACACCAGATACCAGATACCAGATGCCAGACACCAGATACCGGATACCAGATACCAGACATCAGATACCAGATACCAGATACCAAATACCAGACACCGGATACCGGATACCAGATACCAGACCAGACACCAGACCTGATACCAGATACCAGACACCGGATACCGGATACCAGATACCAGATACCAGATACCATAACCTGATACCAGTTAACCAGATCAAAGATGCCAAAGGATAAAAATGATTAGAGATAGTTATCGCTAGCATTGCATTAGCATACCAGCAACTGCGCTACGTGAGGTTTTAAATAAAGACATCAACGTACAATATTTGGCATAGCGTTAGCATGCCAGAAACTGCGCTAGTCGACTATATTAAGCGGTGATCGATTGTTTTAAGGAAGAGGTCACGTGACGTTAGAAATTTTGGGCGGGCGACGTCGACGCGGTTTTTCCGGTTTTTTAGGAGGTTCGCGAAACGCCCGGAAGGAAAGAGGTACCGTTTCGGAAAGTAGAAACTCGGCGCTTTACGGGCGGGCGAGAGCCGTCGCGGCGAGACGAACGGATCGGATCGAAAACGGCCGGTAAAGTCGAAAAATCGACCGTTTTTCGGACGGTACGCGGCGTTATTTCACACTGGTTTCGCCGTTTATCGAAATATCGACTCGAGATCGGTCTCGTTCGATAGCTAAACGAAAAATACGTGCCTATTAGCTAAATCTGTTCGGTTCCGCGTCTCGGTTTTTTTTCTAGAAATGTTCGAAAAAAAGCGACAAAAATGACGAATCGCCTTGAAAACTACGATATCTCCCTTATGCCGACGAGAAAAGGAATTTCGCGTGCCGCGTTTCGTACATCTCGGCGAGCGCTACAAATTACGCAGAGACGTTTTTTCGTTTACGGTACCCGTTTCGAATAAACGAACCTCGAACGTCGTCAAGAATGACTTTTTTGCGTATAAAGCGCGCTGCTTCGCCGTATATCAGCTATCTCCTCCGAAGATAAAGGAGCTACGAACCTGACGATTTTTGCGTGAGAAAGCCCATGCTTCGGACACTCTTTTAATACTATTTTCATCATCATTATTCGTTTACGTTGAAAAGTTTCGATTTTTTAAAAATTCCTCGACAATACGCTATTTTTCGACGCGTGAAAAAGTCACCTTGTCATCCGGCTCTGTCCTCGCTTATTACTACCGTACGTGAGCGAGTAAAAATTATACAGCTATCGAAAAATAACGATAATGATCTGACGAAACGATTCTGACCGTCAGAATTACCGTCAAATTTCGAAAAAGTAAACTTTGAGCGCCTCAAAAGTACCGATGACAACCGTTTTTCGGCGTACTTTGTCTTCGTCGATACGCACCTGCGTTACGGAGCGACGTAGCTACGATTTTTTTTCGCAAAACGACAGGCCAAAGTCTCCTGATTAAACCGACATACGGCACGTTACCCGATCGCATTTTTTAAACTCGGCAGATTAGAAAATTCAAAGATATGCACACATTTTTAGTTTGACGTTTCAATTTTGAATTTCCCCTCCAGATCCCGGATTCCTGTTAGGCGGGGTATTGTAGATACGATCGTATTACGAAAGCGAGCGGCGAGTGCGAGCGGAACGTCAAAAACGTGACATTTTCGGCTTCATGACTATCGCTTCATCCAATATTGGATCACGCCAAATAGAATTGTCCTTTTTTGCGCGTGAAAATCAACATTTTCGAAAAGATTCAAAATTTCTATATTCCCATTGTCTAAACGGACCGGACTAGAGCCATTAAAATCGGATGAATCTAGTAGTTTTTTTATGTTTACAGATTGCGATGTCTACCGCCAAAGGCTGCAATTATTATTTGACGTTCATCAATTTATTGAAATCATCATCGGTTTATAAATACGATAAAAATATGATTGTAAGCCCCTATTCATGTTATAATTTTACAATATGGCATAAACCTCCGCTTTTCCAACCGATTGATATAAAGCGTATGTCTAATTGCATCACCTCCTATTTCTAACCTTACAATGTATGAATGTAAACATTATCGAAATCTTAATAATGAGGCTCCCGTTAATAAGGATTAATTAGAAGCTTAGAACAAGCAATCGCAGCTACAAATAGTGAAAGTGTTGTGTGAAGTGTTTTACAGTTTATGTGTTTCTATTGCAAAGTAAGTAGTCAGTCACTCTATGAAGTTCAGTAAGAGTTCAGTCTTGACCCTCAGTTCAATGTATCTAAATATGTAGACCTATTAGCTGGCTACAGTGGCACATATTATCAAGCAGATGAAGGAATATGCAAAGCGCTGAAAAATAGCATTGATAATCATATCTACTACCAAAGTTTTCAAAATTACTAAGACTTCACAGCCACTGCAGTTGTTTATTTTGATCTCAATGCAGATGTATGTACTTCGATTTAGAATGTAGCTGCTTTAAGACTTGTCACTTCCAAGACTTGTCAAAACAACAGACACCATTTACTTGTCAAAAACTATAGCACTTGATGATTTCAAATTTCTATTCTGTTTTTAAAGATGTTGTTATTATATGTCTAATTTCAAGGATACTCACATCTGTCCTGTTTCTAAGACTGATCTTAATCATAGATTACAGAAAAATTCATTATTGAATCAGAGGAGAAACAGATTACAAAATTTGATTTTCAAGCGATACTATTACTACTGTCCAACAACTATAGTACTTAATAATTTCAAGCTTCTGGTCTAATTTTTAGAGATGTTATTATTATATGTCATGTTTCTAATTGATTGATCATAATCATACAACATTAAAAAAATAGAGGAAATTTATTTTAAGGCGATAGCACATTTTTCTCCAGATCATTAAAGCGAGCATTGTTCATCTGCTTCTGTTGAATTTTTCCCAAACGAAGAACTTACCACCAACAAACTCATAAATATTGTAAAAACCTTGTAGTAGTAGTATCTCACCTGAGTTAGTATGTATAAATGGAAAATAAGTAAACAAACTTGTCATTCTATCCCTTCGATTGGCAAATATTATCAAGCAGATGAAGGAATATGCAAAGCGCTGAAAAATAGCATGATAATCATATCTACTACCAAAGTTTTCAAAATTACTAAGACTTCACAGCCACTGCAGTTGTTTATTTGATCTAAATCGATTTAGAATGTAGCTGCTTTAAGAACTTGTGACTTCCAAGACTTGTCAAAACAACAGACACCATTACTTGTCAAAATTTGTAAGATAAGTACTCTTGCACAGTATAATCGTAACTTGTATAGACATATTTGTGATATCGCTTAGATTAAGCCTGCCAGGGGAGTGAAAGTTACCTATGAGAGTACTGAACTCTACATTAAAATAATTTATGATGCCATGTGTTGTATCTAAACTATTTTTATTTCTGCAGATCACATAATTATTACTACATCCCTTAAAGGGCCCAATTTGAAGTAACATATTATAGAGTTCAATTTCACATTGTTGTTATTTTTACGGGTTCTTCCTTTCTGGCGATGGAAAGTTCAATTGCTTCTCCCTATTATACCTAAACAATGTAGGTCTATTTTCTTTTTTCCATCCACCAAAGTGACAACTACATAAGTATGCACCAGGACCTGGTTCAACAACTGTTCTCCTGCAATAAATAGTAAAATAAGACAAAAGTTCAATTTGAAAATATCCTATCAAAGAACGGTAACTCATGTGAATAGCAATATCTAAATACAGCATTTTTTATAAGCAAGATACACACACATTAGCGGATCGCTCAGTTACATACCTGCTTGTAAACTAACGGCCTTATTTTCAACAAAAATGTTTTAAAACTCCACTTTAACCACTTGATACGGAAGAAGTTTTCTCAAGGTGTTTATGTTTACTTTTTTTTTAGTTTTACGGATTTCCTTACTATGATATTAGGAATTAACTTTCAGAATCTTAATTTTTCCTTTCATTATGTTGTAGATGCACACATCTCACAATAGGAGTTATTGAATTTTAATTTTAAACAAAATACATTTCATTTTCCAGGTTAGAAAAAATTACCTATGACAATGACATTGACATTACAAAACAGAAAACATATACACTGAAGAAAGCATAGTCCACTGCTATCCATAGACGAACACGGTTGACATATGTCAGTGTCAAGCGCCATTTTTTGCAAGTCGTGTTATAGCTAGATTTATGCGACGATCCTCATATAAATCTAAGTCTGCTATACCAATTTGCTACATGGAAGATTTTATAACGCCATGTATGGTATTAACAACAACACATGCGACGTTGCCGGCATCTCACATAAATTTGAGTCTGTTATACAATTGTATACAGGATATTTTCAATGCTATATGGAAAATAACAGATAACAGGTAAAAGGTGGTAACAGGTAACAGGTGGTAACATATAACAGATAACAGATAACTTATAACAGATAAAAGATGACAGATAACAGATAAAAAGTAACAGATAAAAGAAAACAGATAACAGATAACAAATAACTGATAACTGAAAAACTAAAAAATGAAAACTGAAATCTGAAGAATGAAAAATGAAAATGAAAAATTGAAAATTGAAATCAAAAATCAAAAAATCAAATCGAAAAATCGAAAAATCGAAAAATCGAAAAATCGAAAAATCGAAAAATCGAAAAATCGAAAAATCGAAAATCGAAAAATCGAAAAATCGAAAAATCGGAAAATCGAATAATAGAAAAATCGAAAAATCGGAAAAATCGAAAAATCGAAAAATCGAAAAATCGAAATAGAAAATCGAAAAATCGAAAAATCGAAAAATCGAAAAATCGAAAAATCGAAAAATCGAAAATCATGAAAAATCGAAAAATCGAAAAATCGAAAAATCGAAAAATCGAGAAAATCGAAAAATCGAAAAATCGAAAAATCGAAAAATCGAAAATCGAAAAATCGAAAATCGAAAAATCGAAAAATCGAAAAATCGAAAAAATCGAAAAATCGAAAAATCGAAAAAATCGAAAAAATCGAAAAAATCGAAAAATCGAAAATCGAAAAATCGAAAAATCGAAAAATCGAAAAATCGAAAAATCGAAAAATCGAAAAATCGAAAAATCGAAAAATCGAAAAATCGAAAAATCGAAAAATCGAAAAATCGAAAATCGAAAAATCGAAAAATCGAAAAATCGAAAAATCGAAAATCGAAAAATCGAAAAATCGAAAAATCGAAAAATCGAAAAATCGAAAAATCGAAAATCGAAAATCGAAAAATCGAAAAATCGAAAATCGAAAAATCGAAAAATCGAAAAATCGAAAAATCGAAAAATCGAAAAAATCGAAAAATCGAAAAATCGAAAAATCGAAAATCGAAAAAATCGAAAAATCGAAAAATCGAAAATCGAAAAATCGAAAAATCGAAAATCGAAAAATCGAAAAATAGAAAATAAAATAGAAATAGAAATTAGAAATTAGAAATTAGAAATTAGAAATTAGAAATTAGAAATTAGAAATTAGAAATTAGAAATTAGAATTAGAAAATTAAAAATTAGAATAATTAAAAATGAAAACTTATAACTTAATGAAAACTGATACTATAAGATAAGATACCAGAAACCAAGATACTTAGACACCAGATACTCGACACCAGATAACAGGACACCAGATACCAGATACCAGACACCAGACACCAGATACCAGACATCAGATACCAGAAACCAGATACCAGATAAACGAGATACCAGATACCAGACACCCAGACCACCAGATACCCAGACACCAGATACCAGACACCCGACACCAGATACCAGACATCAGATACCAGAACACCAGAAACCAGATACCAGGATACGAGATACCAGATACCAGATACCAGACACCAGATACACAACACCAGATACGAGATTACCAGATACCAGCCACCAGAAACAGATACCAGATAAAGAGATAACCAGATTACCAATACCAAGATACCAGAACCCCGATACCAGATACCGATACCAGATACCAGATACACGACACCAGACACCAGATATCAGACACCAGACAACCAGATACCAGATGCCAGACACCAGATACCGGATACCAGATACCAGACATCAGATACCAGACACCAGATACCAGATACCAGACACCGGATACCGGATACCAGATACCAGATGCCAGACACCAGATACCGGATACCAGATACCAGACATCAGATACCAGACACCAGATACCAGATACCAGACACCGGATACCGGATACCAGATACCAGATATCAGATACCAGACACCAGATACCTGATACCAGATACCAGATACCAGACACCGGATACCAAATACCAGATACCAGATACCTGATACCAGATACCAGATACCAGACACCATACACCAGATACCAGTTAACAGATCAAAGATGCCAAAGGATAGAAAATGATTAGTGATAGTTATCGCTAGCATTGCATTAGCATACCAGCAACTGCGCTACGTGAGGTTTTAAATAAAGACATCAACGTACAATATTTGGCATAGCGTTAGCATGCCAGAAACTGCGCTAGTCGACTATATTAAGCGGTGATCGATTGTTTTAAGGAAGAGGTCACGTGACGTTAGAAATTTTGGGCGGGCGACGTCGACGCGGTTTTTTCGGTTTTTTCCCGGTTCGCGAAACGTTCGGAAAGAAGGACGGGTACCGTTTCGGAAACTAGAAACTCGGCGCTTTACGGGCGGGCGAGAGCCGTCGCGGCGGAGAGGAACGGATCGGATCGAAACGGCCGGTAAAGTCGAAAATCGACCGTTTTTCCGGACGGTACGCGGCGTTATTTCACACTGGTTTCGCCGTTTATCGATATATCGACTCGAGATCGGTCTCGTTCGATAGCTAAACGAAAAATACGTGCCTATTAGCTAAATCTGTTCGGTTCCGCGTTTCGGTTTTTTTTTTTCTAGAAATGTTATAAAAAAATGCGACAAAAAACGACGAATCGCCTGGAAAAGTACGATATCTCCCTTTATGCCGAAGAGAAAAGGAATTTCGCGCACCACGTTTCGTACATCTCGGCGAGCGCTACAAATTATGCGGAGAGGACGTTTTTTCGTTTACGGTACCCGTTCCGAATAAACGAACCTCGAACGGTCGTCAAGAATGACTTTTTTGCGTATAAAGCGCGCTGCTTCACCGTATATCAGCTATCTCCTCCGAAGATAAAGGAGCTACGAACCTGACGATTTTTGCGTGCGAAAAGTCCATGCTTCGGACACTCTTTTAATACTATTTTCATCATCATTATTCGTTTACGTTGAAAAGTTTCGATTATTTAAAAATTCCTCGACAATACGCAACTTTTCGACGCGTGAAAAAGTCCACCTTGTCATCCGGCTCTGTCCTCGCTTATTACTACCGTACGTGAGCGAGTAAAAAATTATACAGCTATCGAAAATAACGATTAATGAGCTGACGAAACGATTCTGACCGTCAGAATTATACCGTCAAATTTCGAAAAAGTAAACTTTGAGCGCCTCAAAAAGTACCGATGACAACCGTTTTTCGGCGTACTTTGTCTTCGTCGATACGGACCTGCGTTACGGAGCGACGTGGCTACGATTTTTTTCGCAAAACGAAAGGCCAAAGTCTCCCTGATTAAACCGACATAAGACACGTTACCCGATCGCATTTTTTAAACTCGGCCAGATTACAAAATTTAAAGATATGCAGATAATTTTAGTTTGACGTTTCAATTTTGAATTTCCCCTCCAGATCCCCGGATTCCTGTTAGGCGGGGTATTGTAGATATGATCGTATTACGAAAGCGATGCCGAGTGCGAGCGGAACGTCAAAAACGTGCCATTTTCGGCTTCATGACTATCGCTGCATCCAATATTGGATCACGCCAAATAGAATTGTCCTTTTTTGCGCGTGAAAATCAACATTTTCGAAAAGATTCAAAATTTCTATATTTCCATTGTCTAAAGGACCGGACTAGAGCCATTAAAATCGGATGAATCTAGTAGTTTTTTTATTTTTACAGATTGCGATGTCTACCGCCAAAGGCTTGCAATTATTCTTTGACGTTCATCAATTTATTGAAATCATCATCGGTTTATAAATACTATAAAAATTGATTGTAAGCCCTATTCATGTTATAATTTTACAATATGGCATAAAGCTCCGCTTTTCTAACCGATGATATAAAGCGTATGTCTGATTGCATCACATTGCATCATTCTAACCTACAATGTATGAATGTAAACATTATCGAAATCTTAACAATGAGGCTCCGTTAATAAGGATTAATTAGAAGCTTAGAAAAGCAATCGCAACTACAAATAGTTGAAAGTGTTGGAAGTGTTTACAGTTTATGTATTTCAGCAGTCGCAAGTGCGACATAAACTGGACACGTCCGTTGGTTGTTCTCTCCAAGTTTTAAGAGCAAATGGGCGTGGAAGTCTATGGTGTTGTACGATGCATATGTACATATCCCAGACAAAATGTTGGAGATTGCTTTCCCCCACACTCCAGAACCAGTTTCCCAATTTTTCATCCCGAAATTTTGTTATAACCTATATTTCTTAGCAGATGTGTAGAAAGACAAAGTAGCAGAGTAGCAAGATCACATCTGAATGATTGTGCTAGTGTTGATCTGCAATGTTTATAAAATTGATGATACTTGCTATGTGATAAAATTATTACTGAGTATACTGCCAATGAAGTATATCCCTGTACTAGGCGAGTTATTAGTGTTGTCCTTTCTAAAGGGAAGGTTCAAAGTTATAAGTTATGATTTACCCCGGTTTTCCTGCATTTTCAAAAACTTTGAGAAGCATTACAGAAAATTGTCAAGAAAGACATTGCCATTTAGGGATTGCTCGAATAAATATGGCCCAATAATTCTGCCTCACAGTATGCCACACGACACATCTACCCTCTAACGCCCTTGGTGCTGAGCTTCAGGCACCAATGTGGATTTTCTGCAGACCAATGATGGTTTTTATGCAGGTTGACCTCCCGCCACTATTAAAGGTGGATTCATCGATCCAAAGAATTGAATATAATGGTTCGTGATATGCCCAACTTAAGGGATAATGCCTTTGTGCTAACATGAGGATTTCCTTATATATATAATATTTCCGAGTAAGGTTAATATTTTCTTGTGTTCTTCCAATTATTTGCCATTGAAACGTATGCCGAAAGCTACTGTTGGCTCGTAAGCTCGCCACTAATCGGGAAAAAACTCTCACATTACAAAGACGTCGATTTGGATACCGAGTCGCGTAAACTCTTTTTGCTACTGCGGCATTCTTAAGACCTTCAAAGTAAACTGCAAGCACATAAACAGCTTCATCGTTCTTAAATCGCATGTGGTATGTCAAAAATTGCCCAAAGTAACGCGAAACTATTGACAACTATTGACAATTTGAGGATTATTTATGTTTTAATTAGGTATTTGTTTTGTTATGTTCTCCGGCCTGCTTCTAATAATTACCTTTTTCGTATAAACCCAAAATATGCCTTTTGTTGTTGTAACGATATCAAAAAGGGTGATTGTTTTCTGATACATAGAAAAGAATTCCATAAAAATTGGTTTAAACAAATAAAATTTTAAGTGATTTCCGTAAAAAATTTCTTTGCCGTAAATTTTAGGTTATACCAAGGTGTGGTTTCCGAGAGCTTGTTAAGACATTATTTAGCTACTTTTTCATACTAAAAAAATCGTTCCAATGCATTTAATTTTTTTGAGATCAACCATTTCTGTCGGAATGTCGGAATAATCGCATTCTAGCGACCACATGTGAAACTAACAAGACTTCAGATATTATAACATTTGTAGCATGAAAAAAGCTTTCTTAAACTGGCCTAAGTTTGTTAAAATCGGCTCATCCGTTTCGAGGATACAGAGTGTTTTTTATTGAAACCTTTGAATACCCCCCACCAGTCTATTCTTAGAGACACAGCAAATATTGTCATTCAAAAAAGTTCACATTCCCCTCTACTTTAAAGATCAGGTATTTTTTGTTATGTTAATATAGCGGAATTCACAGAAACATCTCTTTCTTAGACTGACGATTGCCTCCTAGCAGCCATTTCAGAAACTTGGAAAATGTTTCCAGATTTTTCTTTTGGCCACCCTGTAAATTACATGTAACATCAAACAAACATCTAATTTCTGATATTTTTTCGCGATTACAGTCCTTCCTTGCTAGTACGCGTAGAAAGTAAAAGCCAAACGTTTATAATCAAACCTAAGCTTGAATCTACCTTGTTGCTTCATTAAGAATGCTTTTATTATATTGGAAAATAAAAACAAATATCGAGAGAGCTCCCTGATGGAAGGCGAACAGAAAAACTTTTTTAAAGTATGTCAATTCCTTTTATTCACCAGGTGCCCAGGCTGCTCTTCTAACGCCACATAATTCATTTTTTATATACCGGGTGCACCATCCTTTATGTCGGTATTGAAACATCGAATGACTTTGACATTCACCAACCGAGTGATTTGGTTATACGTGGTTCTCAAACGACAATTTACTACAATTTAGTCATGAATCGCTTTACACCGAAACAATGCGCCGAAATAGTGGCAAACACCGTCTGACAACACTATCCGTCGTTGGGTTTCGAATTTTCTTGAGTACGGGACAGTGGAAGATTGCCAACATACCGTTCATCAACAACCAAGACGTTCCAATGATTGGTTGAAGCGGTCAGAGACAGCGTTGCCCAGAACCCAAAAGTGTCGTACCGTCACCGCGCTCAGCATTTTGGCATCAGTGGAACTACGTTGCGGCGTATTTTGAAGGATGATTTGCATTTGTTTCCTTACAAGGTGCAGTTAAAACAAAAAATATTGCCAACTGATCGTCACGTCGCTTGGAATACGCCCAAACAGTCGCTCGCATGGTTGATAATGAACCTGATTTTTGGAAACAAATTGTGATGACCGACGAGGCCCATTTCACGCTCTCTGGCAGCGTTGATAAGCAAAACTGCCACATTTGGGAGACGCAAAATCCACATGAGATCCACGAAATGCCGTTGCATGATCGGACAGTGACTGTTTTGGGCCGGCGTTTGCACCAAAACCATCAATGGGTCATTTTTCTTCAACGAAAATGAAACAGTCGATGGAAATCGATATCGGTGGATGTTGGCTTATCATGTCTAGCCACAAATTCGCGAAAAGGTATTGATGGTTACAACAAGACGGTGCGCCATGCCACACTGCAAATGAAACAATCCAGTTACTGCAACGAAAATTCGCTGGACATCTGATGTCAAAAGAGGTGACAGTGGCCACCCAGGTCTCCAGATTTGACCCCACCGGACTTCTTCTTGTGGAGTTACTTGAAAAGTCAAGTGTACGCCAGCAATCGCCAGAGCGATGTGGAACTCGAGGCCAACATTCGTACCGCAATCGCCGCTATACCACCAGTGGTGCTCGAAGAAGTAATGGAAAACGCAGCAAAACGGGCACATTTCGTTTTGGCCAATAAAGGTGGCCACTTGATAGATATTGTGTTCAAAAACTAGTCCCAATAAATTGTAAAGGACCATATTTAATAAAAATACCCGATATATAGAAATCTTTTTTTCGTTTTCAAAGTTATTTCATGTTTACATACCGACATAAAAGATAGGAGATTGACTCATAGTACTTCCGAAAAACAGCTCCTATAGGGACCTTACTACTATCTGACTCTATTACAGTGATGCATAGTTTAAGCAAATTTGAACAGTAGATAAGGTAGGCTTCATACTTGAATATACCGTCTGGCTCCACGGGAGTACTTTTTATATCGGAAGACAAAAAAAAATAAACACCGAGAAAGCACTTTGATGAAAAGTGAGCAGAAAAACTTTTGGAAAGTGGGGCAATTCCTTTTATTTCCCAGGTGCCTTTACAGCGCTCTCCCAGCATCACATAATTCTTTTTATAGAGATATTTCATCACCGTCGAAACTACATCCGTTAAAGTGGCCGACATTAGATAACTCCCAGCAACTCCCGGAACTGAGAACATAAGACCGTTAAGTGCTTTCTCTTCTCGGTCGGGACAAATTTCATTACAGCGGCCCATTGCTGCTTCTATGTATTATCGTCGCTGAAGACTCCCTTGAAAAAATGCGGACATCCTGTTAGCTAAAAGCATGACAGGTATACGAGAATATTGGATTCTTACATCCGATACTACCTTTTGTTATAGGACGGTCGTCGACTTCTAAATTTAGCTCAAGTAATGCGACGAATTCTGGTGCCAGCAATGCCACTATCTTGAAAAAGTCGTCACTATAGTCTTATTTTCTTGTTTTAGCTACGAAAAAGGCATAATTACGATGGTGCTTCTTAAATAAAATTACGAATGTATGATATGCAGTCAATTTTACTCGGAAACTTTGATGTACTTTCATCTCACATTAGGGCAAACGATGGGTGCGCTAAAGAAAGCACAGTAAATTGTGAGATCTGTATTTCTGTATAAGAGGGAGGCCAGTCAGTCAAGATCACAACGTTAAGGCCCAATGAGTCTCTCTTACATCGTACTCATAGGTCACTCCTGGATGGGCCACCAGCCATCCCAATCACAATTACATGATCAAAACGAACATGTAAAATCCTCGTCGAAGTAAATATTTAGAATATTATGAATACATACCGTAGTAGTACCCAACCCCACGAATTATCAAAGTGGCGCACGCAGCAAAGGAAAGCGGTACCGCGCACATTCTCCCTACACTCAACCTCTCTGGCCTCATATAACCTCCATTTCTTCCAAGCCAAGTTGTTGCAACAATCTCACCTGTGCAAAAATCCAAGCGTATATTATATAAAATAAATTGATGATTCAAGACAAGAGACGAAACGTGATATTGGAACTCTTATTATTCCACCTTGTAGAGGAGAAGAAGAGAGAGAGAGAGAAAAGAAAAGTAACAATGTTAATGTACTTTTATTTTGAGATCCCGTCTCAATAAGGTCAGAAAAAATTGAGGAAATATAATTTCTTTCGTCTATCTCTGGAAATACTTGGAAATGCCAAACTTTTGAATGCGATTTACTTAGGCCCGTATCGTCAGTCGTCCCTACAATTGTAGGCCTCCTTGATTGTCATAGTTTTCTACTTCTCCGTGTTAGCGCTCTATTTTAAGGTTATGTCACAAACATCTATTTGCATCAAATTGTGCTTGCTTTGAGTTATATCAGGTTTTATCAGCCTGAAAGTTCCTACAATTTAAAAAGAAAACATACCTTCACAATAGGAGAGCGCTGACGCTGACACGGGACAAGTGTAATCTAGAAATTTTTGAAGGAGAGAAAGAAGTATGACAATCAAGGAGGCCATGAACGCGCCCTACAATTGTAGGGACGACTGACGATACGGGCCTAAGTCTTACCTAAATGCCCCCATAAACGGAGTTCTTATAACTTACCGTTTTCGAGATCTTAATGGTGAGAGTCGAATTTGAAATACCCGGTATAAGGCAGTGTTTAGCGATAGAGCGAGGTTTTGTGATTTTTTGAGTACATAAAAGTGAAATAGCAAGACAAAAGGGGCCTTTCGTGACAGTATTATACCTCATGACTGGACAACAACTGTTACTGCCAATTGTCGCGTATTTTTACCAAAATTAAATGACGTGCGTGACTATATGAAAAGAGAAGATTAAATGCGGTGATTTGAATGTGTACTAAGGTTCAACAGTTTATTTCTTGCGATGTTTCTAAAATTGGTGCTCAACTATGGACAAAATCTACTTTTCGCTCTCATTGCCCAATATGAGCCTTTCTTGAAAACATGTTTCAAAAAAAATATTTATTGCGTGTAAAAATGTTTAGCAGATATCTGAAAGTTTTAGAAAGACAGATACATAAAAAGATACAGCCAGATATGCGTTGTATTTTATAAACAATGAGAAAATCTCAAAATTCAGTATTTGGCTTGTATAATTTTCAAATGAAATTTTATAAATAATCGGTATACTGGAGACTGGAGACAAAATTACTTCACAGCTGTTCAAGTAAAAAAGCCTAATGTTGCGGTTCATGCCTTTTCGCACCGCTCATGACTACTCGTATAAAAAGATTTACCCTTATCAGTTCAAACTGTCGGGAACCCCTTGATTGTATGGAACTTGCGCCTTCTATATAATGTTTTATAGACAAGCAAGAATTTAATGTGAAACATCAACAACTGCTAAGCTGGGCGGCTCATGCTTGTAGTATGAACTGACTCCCGACTACTGACTACATAATTTTGGCGACAAAACTTGCTTCTTCCATTCAGTCTGAATTTGTTGCTTTGATTTCAGTAGGACTGTAAGGCAAGTTACAGAACTTTCGTAGACATTTTCATTAGTTTATATTGCGAAAGTAAACTGCTGCATTTTTTCGTATTGGAATCGCCATATTCATCAGACTTTCCCATATAGCCGTGTCCATCCTATAATTTTGACATAAATGCTTAGTTTGTTTTTGTGTGTATGAGGCTGACAGATGGGAAGGGAAGATGAGGGAAGAGAAAATTTAATCTTTCGCTGGGTTTTATTACACATAATTTAATGACAGTAATCACATTAGAGCGATATCAGTGGAAGTGGTTTGACACATACAAATGACAAATGTCGCGTCGATCCTGCCCAATGTGCACGCACATTAACGATTTGAATTAAGAATACCTGGCGTAGTCGTAATGTTTGTATCGACAGATAAACCGGCGACTACTGACTAAAAGTATTTAAATCGCACATTCTTTTTGCTTATATTTAAATGCACTAATACTGGTCTCCCCTTATTTCCAGGTTAGTAGAGGAGGCCGTAGGCTACTATGGAGTAGGGGGATTAAATATGGTAAGCAAACAGAAGGGCCGATTCGTCAGATAGGTGGAATATTGATTACGCATTTACTTGCTTAATACTTGCTAGTGCATTTTAAGCGAATTTTAAGAAGTTAGAAGAATTACCTACGATAGCATGTCACGCACGAGTTTCATTAAGAACAATTCACCGGCTAACCACTAACCACTAACCTACAACGCTTCGATCACAAAAAGTTGGTTTAAGCTGTATAACTGCTCTTTGTAGTGCGTTAATTTATTGCGTAAATAAAACTGTTCTGAGAACCGAATATATATTCTTAATATCACTAACGGTAGCTGATATAACTCCGAGTAAATTACTCCATCGACCCGGACTCCGAATTCGAATCCGACTAAGTACCCGGATTGCTTAAATTTACCAGCAAATAACTTATAATGCTATAAGTCTAGAAATTTTCCCTTTATACAACGCAGGAACGTGTAAACTACGCTTTTTTAGTATTAGTAAAACTTGAAGCAAACCGGAGTTACCAAATTGAGTTAGTCACTTTAATTTTTTTCTGCTAACTGTTATACAATATCAAGGTGAGGTTCCATTACGCACACGCAGTGGGTCATCAACAAGGAAAGTCTTCAACACGTTGCGGCATATGTGCTCTACCAGACGCGTTTCCACTGAAGTAAGCTGCAGACACACGTTGCGCAACACACAACTTGTTATATTGGAAACGTACCTTTACGGGAAGTTTCCTTATTACAACATAGGTCGATGTATTATTTTATTTGAAAACCGCAAATAAGCCTCTGGTATTCTCGCCCATATCCATACCTCTCACCACTCAGTTGCATTATTGTCTTCGAATCACCACACTAGATTAACCCACCCTTATAGAGTATCAAGTGTCACTAAAGGCCTCGATGACTACGCGCCCCCATACAATTTAACATAAAGAAAGGGCCCGCAGCCCAACAATAGAAACACCTTGGCCGCTCGCTCTCGAGAAATTCAATAGGTCCTTACCGAGGTCCTTACACATAATTTCAACAACTTAACACTACAATGGGCCTGTTGTATTGTTGGCAAATGACGTACCTGGAGGAATTTTCGATATGTTGAACCCTAGCGGCTTTGTGTGTTTGGAAAAGAAAACACATCGCTGGATGCGAGTCGCATTCAAATCAGCCATTTTCGTGGAATGGGCGTACATAATCGACGCCCTTTACGCCTAACATTTAACCCTCAATCTGACAGGTGGAACTTTATAACGCAAACAGTACATTGGAAATTTCGTGCTGTATTTAGTCCAGGGGCAATCTATCTAATTCAATTTTTGTTAGAAGGTTTCATATAATGTCATTGGGAATGAGACTTTTCAGGTAGAGATACCTGTCTTTGGGGTTCTATAAGTCTATATAATCTAAGACTGGCATTTTCCTGCTGCAGTTCTTCTTACCAAAGTTGGAAGATGGAAGAAACCATTTTTTATATGGAACAGAAAATTAACAGAAGGAAATTCTAAAGGTTTTCTCCTAGGGGTAATGTTTAATGTGCGCTTAGTTACGGTTTATTGAAATTTGTTATGTTGCATGCTCTTGCAAAGCCTAGAAGAAATCGATCATTTTATTTCTCAGATAATGGCTGCAAGATTCACATATGCTTAGAAGTCCTAATGACGTGACTGTAAAGTAATATTCAGAAAACGTAACATCAGATTTCTGATTTTTTGAGCATAATGTTTCCCCTTTTTACACATTAAAGGTAGAAATACGATGCAATTTTCTGGAAAGACACCATCATCCGATACAATCATACACAAAGGTGTACGTATACAGCTAGTTTTATATGTTCAAGGCATTGTATTAGCACATGTTCGCGCAAAGTTTCTATGAAATTGACCATTTTATTACAGAGATAATGGCTATAAAACTTATACGTGCTCTTATGAGAAGCCTAATATTTTCCTGTATTACTCTGTTACAAAAGTAAATTTATTATTTTATTTAGAAAACCGGTCATGTGAAACTTGGCTACTGACGTTTTTTTTTAATTCGTGTAATAACAGAAAAGTATAAAAAACCGATCCTGTAAAACTTGACTACATTACAACGTTACTACTAAACTGCAAAGCAATATGCCCGTGATTTATATATTATGTAGTACCCCTGGCAGCCTATAGTTTCTATCCTACGTTATGTACTTTTTTACGGCGTTACGGCGCTTATCTCAAGCCTTATTCGGTGCTATTGAACAACACAAAAACACGTCTTAAGGGATAACAAACATAACCTAGATCAATTTAAAAATAAAAGAATGAAAATTTGAAAAGACATTTCTATACCAAGGATCCGAGGAATTTAAAAAGACATAGCAAAAACTTATCACAAACCATGTGGAATTTGCTATCACAAGCAAAATGTAACGCTAGCCTCGCATAGATGTACCTAATCTCTGTCGTTCACTAATTAAAAGTGGTACTTCGGTTTCTTCCTAACTTCTCATGTGCATCCTTAAATTATTGTTCCATAGTTATTTATCACAAACCAGATGGAATTTGCTATCCCATGCAAAATGTACCGCCAGTCTCACATAGATATACCCAACCTTTATCTGTTACAAATGAAAAATGCTAAATTGCTACATTGCTATCACAAACCAGAAGGAATTTGCTATCCCAAGCAAAATGTACCGCTGGTCCCACATACGAGTAGATGTACCCAATTTTTATCAGTTATAAATAAGAAATGCTATATTGATGCATTTCTGTCACAAACCAGATGGAATTTGCTATCTCAAACAAAATGTAATGCTGGTTTCGCATAGATGAACCTAATCTCTATTTGTTATTAATGAAAAATGGTACTTCGGCGGTTTCTTAAACTGTCTTGTGCAATCTTATTGTGCTGTTCCAAGGTTATGACAAACCAGATGCAATTTGCCGTCACAAGCCGAATGTAACGCTAACCTCGCATAAGATACCTAATTTATATCTGGTAATAAGGAAAAATATATCCTAACGACTTCTTAACCTGCCATGTTCAAACTTACAGTCCTGTTCTATTTTTATGACAAACTAGATGAAATTTGCTAACACAAGCAATTGAGAAGAGACTGTTGACGTTGACGATATCTTGTTGCTACGTTGTCCCAAACGCTTTCAGTGTGGACCATCACAAGCTAGGTCCATATTGCTATCGCAAGCAGCCGAGTCCAATATTACAACGTTATCGCAAATGTCTTCGTTCATCTTTGGTGAGCAAGCCAGGTCCATGTTGCTATCCCAAACAACCGAGCCTAATGTTTCCACGTTAACGCCTTTGTCCTTCCTTGGTATTGATTTGGATATCACAAGCTAAGTCCACGTTGCTATCCCAAGCAACCGAGTTCAATGTTTCAGCGTTATCCCAGACGTCTTTGTTCGTCCTAGGTATGGAGTTGACTATCTCAAGCTAGGTCCAGGTTGCTATCCCAAGCAAAAGTGTCAGAACGTTATCCCAAACGTCATGTTAGGCACAGTTTGCAGCGTCGGTGAGGCATCTATACTAATATTCATTTCACTTGCACCTAAAACAGACCGGTTAGTCGACAGTTACCTTTGGATGCTTATTTTTCTGTACTATTTATCCAACCCTTAACAATGATCCATAGAAACTGTTTGGCAAGTAATAACTGTAACGATGGTGGGTACAGCTATGAATCTATTCACTTCGAAAACTGTAGATGTGTAACAGGATGGCGCCTTAAAAACCCGAGCGTTTAACTAACTACCAAACGGCTTACACACAAGCAACTCGAAACACGAGTGTAAGAAGGCAATATCATAAACCAAGATTTTATCGAACATAAGCGCTATTCTTACGCACAATTTCACACAAATTAGGTTTAAACGTTATATCCCCCCTAAGATTTACCATAAACAAACGGCATGAGGCAGAAATTTGGATTTCCCGAGGCTGATATAATCCGGATCCCCTCTTCTCTCCTAAGCTCACATATTCGCCAGGCGATATGGCGGTTTGAAACTACGGCAGCGCCTTAAAACCGTGTTTTCTCTCAAGAAGCTGTTTTGATCGCGACAGTATCAGCGTTTTGTAGCATGCATCAGCTGTAAGGGAAGAATTATCAGGTAACTGAAACATAACGTGACATGACTGAGCATTACGCGGTGGCACATGGACACATTTTATACTTTTTTCACAGAAAATTTAAACATAATGTCGAAGCAGGGCCGTAGCTACCGCGGCTCAGAGGATCTCCCACGTACGAAAAAAAATAAACGCAAGGTTTATCACAGTATCACCGATGTTTTAAGGCTGTACGATTATTTCAAAGTTCTTACGCGCTAACCCTATAGATTACAACTGCAGAAAGACGCTTTACAAAATTAAAAGTAATTAAAATATATTAAGGCCCAATTTCACCAACAACAGTCTGTTATTCTCCACCTGTAGGGTAACAGACCGTCAGATACAGCGAATGAGCTTCAAGTTCCAATCAACAAATTTTAGCTACCAATACCAATGAAATGTTGAAAACAAAATACTGTCATAGTATGAGATGATAACTTGTCATTGAAACATCACCAGCTTATTGAATATCAAGAAATTACATATAATTCAGTCCAAATTTTAAGAAATGTTTGATTTTTGAATTACATTCATGTTTTAATTACTGTTGTTGATGTTTTATTCATATATTATTTTCTTCAATTGATATGTGATACTGGGTGTTTTTTCCTATAAACCTCTTGCAGATAGCCATTAAGCACCTACTTGATGACAGGCTCTACCAAAAGATGTTGCTCGTTTCCAAACATTCATTCATTTACTTGCCGTTCATCAGAACCATTATGGCACCTTAGATTGATATTCCCTCAAAACCGTATAGGTTGTTTGATATCCATACATCCATAAAGTTGAATATTTATCGTTGTTCAGGAACTGAACAAACATCCACACTATATTCACAGCGATTAAGAAATTCCCAAATATATGCCTTAAAGCTACCTGCAAAAGAAACTACAAATTTGCCATATTTTTCTTTTTTCAGGAGTACACATTCTAGGTTATATTTATATTAGACATTATTTGAATACAGCTGATTATTGCATTTCAAGGAGTGACACATGTGTAGGGTCTGTCAACTCTTGGTACCAGTCACAAAACGTATACTCTGAAGGTTTAATTCCATGCTATTCAACGACAACAGTGACTTGTGTGGTTGTCAGCGGCCATTTTGTGAGGGTGCGACAGGGTTGCCAGATTGTGCATCAATATCCCGTTTCACCTTCCTGATCCCAGTGGAGTAAGTTGCGCAGCTGTTGCAAATATACTTTACCATGCTTTATAAGGCTATTCGTGACATTTTTCCCAAAATCGTTTCACAACACTTGAAAAAATGCAAATGAAGATTTAAAATTATTTCCATGACGCCGCAATATAGCTCCGTCGATACCTTGGGTTATACGTCTTGACAGTAGGGATGTTCGATACGATCCTATATTTAGAAGTATCAATACAACTCACGAGTATCGTCATCTTTCGATCCGGACTGTGTCAGAAAGTGTGACTGCCATCTGGCTGCGACGTTCCCTGCCAAATCAGACATATTTTCCATCATTTTCAAAGAAATTGTACAAAATCTTCAAATTTGTGAAGTTAGCGAGTTTCACTTCATACGTTCTTACCAGACATGCCCAAATCATCAGTTGCTGCCGTGATATTCATCCCGACCACTGCATACCCACGGCTAGGCGACCTGTATGTTAAATTTGTATTGATAGGGCAGCGGGTTATGCTATAAATCATATGTCACAGTGTTTGTGCACTGATTGCAACGGTTAGATGATACCAAAAATATTTTCATAAATGGGAGATCTTTCTAAATTTCGCACCCTCCACCACGGGACGTGATCGTCGTTAGACTTGGCAACCCTGCGAGTGTCAGATAGCTATCCCCGCCAGTCAAAAAAGAAAAATAGAAAAACAATAAACATTACTAGTTTTTTTGATTTTTGGACTTAAACCCATTATCTATGAAACATTTTTCATAATTTTTTGTCTATGTTCATAGTAATTGCATTATGCATCAGGGAGATGTAGGGATTGACACGTCTTACACATATTATCTGTGTTTTAGGGTGGAAAGGACATAAG
>CAVLJG010003265.1:0-28393 GCA_963669975.1 Acanthoscelides obtectus
CTCAGAAATTTCTTGTTGGAAGTAACTGACTGTATAGGCCTATTTGACTGACTTGATCTATTTAATTCATTTGTTATACATGTTCGCAGTTGATTTTTTTGTGAAAGGGGATAACTTATGCTGAACATGCAGTGTTAACTTCTTTGATGCCATTTTATCTGTTTACACCTAAGATTTTCAAGCCAAAGTTGACAATATTAATATTAGATCCAAGAGGATTCAGCTACTGAATAGCTAAGGAATATAACAACATGCCTCAGGAGTATGTGGGTCTGCCGTTCAAGAAGACAATTAAATCTTATATTTTTAAAAACAGTAATAATGGAATTTTATGATTAATAGATTTAATTTTCATCCCATAGTTGATTCAGTGAAGCATTCAACTCATACGTTCTATTTTTATTATTTTATTTGTACCATTTTTTTTCCTTTTTGTATCTTTGTAATGTTGAGTGGAAGAGAACTCCGAATCTAGGTTAACCCGTATGCGGTTATTAGTTTTCTATGGTTACTGTACTAATTCCTTATTAAAAACGCCGCCTTCTTTAAGACTTATGTAAGTTAACAAAGCAACAATTGAGAGATTACCATTGGGTAACATTACCTTTATCTTTTATTACGGCTTAAATTCTTTGGGGCATAGTGTTAACCAAGTTTTGGCAAAAATTTGGTGTAAAACAATCCCATATTTCTTGAAGCTTTTGTATCAGTTCGGTGATTGTACGAGCAGGATGTTGTCGTAGAACCTTTTTCATCTCGTGCCACAAAGTTTCAATAGGTGACAGATCTGGACTGCTAGAAACCCATTTCAAAAGTGGTACATTATTTTCTTCCATCCATTTTGTCGCCTCTTTTGAGGCATGGCACGCTGCACCATCTTGCTGAAACACAAAACCTTGGCCGGATGCCAAACATTCTTCTATCACTGGTAAAAGCGATTCTTATAAAATTGCCAAATATTTGTTTGTATCCACATTTCCATCAATAAAATGAAGTTTTCCTACTCTTTTTGATGACATACTGCCCCAGACCGGGGCAGTATGTCATAATGGATGCTGGAAATTTCACTTTTCTCTTCAGACAGTCAACATGGAATGCTTCATTTTTTTGCGAATAACTCTACTGCGACTGTCACCAAACTTCGAATCGGGCCTCATCACTCCATTGTATTGCACACCATTGTTGAGGTGTCCATTGTCTATGTTCTTTAGCCCATCTAAGCCGATTTTTCTTTTGCAGTGGAGTTAATAGTGGCTTTTCTTTGGCCTATAAACAAGTTGTGCAACTTTAGGGTTTTTACTTCACTTTTTTTTATAAGAAAACTTACCTTGCAAGTGCTAAATCCCAGTTTGTGGGCCTCTCTATGAGTTGTGGACCTAGAAATTCTCGTTCCAACAGCATCACTCCACAGAGTTCTTAATTGTAAATAATTGGCACGCCTGCTTTTCACGATTATTCTTCTTAATGCTCTTCGGTCAGCATTTGTGATAATACTTTTTTTCACATATCGTGGCTTAATATTAACTGAACCAGTTACGTTATATCTTATAACAATATTTCTCACACTGTACCGCGTGAAGTCTAACAAAGTTGCAATTTTTGAGTTTGATAATAATCAGTAACCGAATTTTCTCACTAATAACCTTTCCTCTACCCATTTTGAAAACCTTAACTACCCAAAACTATTTTAAACGTATTCTGACAGCTGTGATTAATAAAAACAATTGTCATGGCTTTTATTTTTCACAGCCACCTATGCGTTATAGACTTATTTTGCATTGAAATGAAAATAGGTTGATATGCTGTAATTGCAACATGTGTTATTTTTATGCTGCAAATTTGATTACGGAGTGATAAAGTTGGTGTTTTCTACTACATATTATCAAAATATTCATTGTTAATATTTTAAACCTATAACACCCTGCTACATTTTTAGTATTTGTGTTTGATAAGAAAAAAACTAAGGTCAATAGTTGGGTCAACTGAAGAGGGAAGGGGCTCGTATATGACAATATAAATAAATCACAACAATGAGACATCAAACATCAAAAATTAGGTAAAAAATACCTGAGTATTCTGATCGATGTTTTTTCGATTACAAAAATGGTAGGTATAAAATGAGAGTCATTTTTATCCTGTTTTTTTTAGTATTTCTATTAATATTCTAAAACGTTTCAGCTGGAGAAGCAAAATAACCATTAATGTTTTAATCTATTTTTGCGTAATTTGTTCGTTCAAATATGCTTGGATTGCTGCTGACCTATAATCAGGTCCCACCTTAAAACACATAAATGCTGATTTGCGTACATTCAGAGCATTCCTCGGAGATTCTTTTTAATTGCTTACCGGCTTCTGAACATCAACAAGCACATACAAATACCTCCTTTATCTGATTCCTACTTGTTTTCCTCCCATTTGCCTGGCCATTTTTCGTTTTATAATAATGCTTGCAAGTCCGGCTGACTTCAGGCAAAGCATACAGACTACAATAAGTTAGGTCACTAGCGGAACATCTTTTGCATTTTTTTTGCAACTTGTCACACAATCATACGATGCACATCATAAACGTGATCACGTGCATTTAGCTTCAATTTGTTTCAAGCTTGGTTCATATGTGACCACTAATAACTGAAATGTATTGTTTGCACAGCAAAGTCACATGTTTCCGATGATTTTTTAGGGCCGTACCGTCAGTCGTTCCTACAATTGTAGACCTCCTTGATTTTCATAGTCTATTCTCTCCTCCAGAAGGGCTGGGGTATTTCTAGATGTCTCCTTTTCCGTGTCAGCGTCAGCGCTCTCTTATTGAGAGATTAAGGCCCAATTTCACCAACAACAGTCCGTTATTCTCTACCTATAGGGTAACAGGCCGTCAGATACAGCGAATGAGCTTCAAGTTCCAATCAACAAATTTTAGCAACCAATAGCTATGAAATGTGGAAAACAAAATACTGTCAAAGTATGAGATGACAACTTGTCATTGAAACATTAGGTACCAGCTTATTGAATATTAAGAAATTACATATAATTCAGTAAAAATTTTAAATATTTGATTTTTGAATTAAGTTCATGTTTTAATTACTATTGTTGATTTTTTATTCATGTTTATATTATTTTCTTCAATTGATATGTGATACTGGGTGTTTTTTCTTATAAACCTCTTGCAGATAGCCATTAAGCACCTACTTGATGACAGGCTCTACCAAAAGATATTGCTCGTTTCCAAACATTCATTCATTTACTTGCCGTTCATCAGAACCATTATGGCACCTTAGATTGATATTCCCACAAAACCATTCAGGTTTTTTGATATCCATACATCCATAAAGTTGAATATTTTTCCTTGTTCAGGAACTGAACAAACATCCACACTATATTCACAGCGATTAAGAAATTCCCAAATATATGCCTTAAAGCTACCAGCAAGCCTATAAAACCTGCAAAAAAAACTACAAATTTGCCAAATTTTTCTTTTTTCACGAGTACACATTCTAGATTATATTTATATTAGACATTATTTGAATACAGCTGATTATTGCATTTCAAGAAGTGACACATGTGTTTGATCTGTCAACTCTTGGTACCAGTCACAAAACATACTCTGAAGGTTTAATTCCATGCTATTCAATCACAACACGGTGACTTGTGTGGTTGTCAGCGGCCATTTTGTGAGGGTGCGACAGGGTTGTCAGTGGAGCAAGTTCCGCCAACTGTTGAAATATACTCTACTATGCTTTATAAGACTGTTCGTGACATTTTTCCCAAAATCATTGCACAACACTTGAAAAAATGCAAATGAAAATTTAAAATTATTTCCATGACGCCGCAAAATAGCTCCGTCGGTACTTTGGGTTATACATCTTGACAGTAGGGATGTTCGGTAAGATCCTATATTTAGAAGTATCAATACATTTCACGAGTATCGTCATCCTTCGATCCGGACTGTGTCAGAAAGAGTGACTGCCATTTGGCTGCGACATTACCCTGCCAAATCACACATATCTTTCATCATTTTCAAAGAAATGTATGTTAAATTTGTATTGATAGGGCAGCGGGTTATGCTATAAATCATATGACACAGTGTTTGTGCACTGATTGCAACGGTTAGATGATACCAAAAATATTTTCATAAATAGGAGGTCTTTCCCATTCCGGATCGAACAATCTACCAAAGATGCTTATAATCATAATACCTAGTAAATTTTTACGAAAAAAATGCAAAACCAGCAAATGTAGAAGATTCATTTCGCACCCTACACCACGGGACGTGTTCGTCGTTAGACTTGACAACCCTCGAGTGACAGATAGATATCCCCGCCAGTCAACGACTGCCAGTCAAAAACACAAACAATAAACATTACTGGTTTTGATGATTTTTGGACTTAAAAGGACATTATTTGTGAAACATTTTTCATAATTTTTTGTCTATGTCCATAGTAATTGCATTATGCATCAGGGAGATGTAGGGATTGACACGTCTTAACGTACACATATTATCTGTGTTTTAGGATGGAGAGGACATAATGTTTTTATTGCGTTGAAGAAATTCATTAACCCATAAATTAATAAATGATTACTATTATGACGTAAAGGAATATGAGGAATTGGATGGAATGTATTTTATATTCTATTTTCTTGCAAAATACAGACACATACACACTATCCAACAGGTATGTAATGATAACCTTCAGTATATTGAAGTCGGTAAATTCGAGAGTGCCATGCATTAACAAACGTCCAAATCTGCTGCCACATTTAACAGCTAGAAAATCGACCTATTATTTGCCGCATTCCCATTCGCTGAGGGGGATAACGGATTGTTAAATGTAAACCTATAACATATATCAAAACACATGAAAGTTGTCCTGTTTTTTCTGTACAAAAGCATCATGTTGGAATCAAAAAGTGGTCTTGTTTATAATACAGTCGAATTTTCACGAGTTTATTCAATATTTCAATAGAAATCACTGATATTCAGATACCTTTGACAGCTTCTGTCAAATTGCATTTCGATAAGGTATTTTCCCATTGGTCCATAATATTAATGTTGGTGAAATCGGCCCTAAGTTTTCTTTTCGAACCGCAAGAAATTCCAGGCTGATAAAAATTCAGTCTGAAATTTCTTGGAATTCAAAATGAAAACATAACCTCAAAATAGAGCGCAGACCCCGAACAGTAAAAATCTAGAAATACACTTGCCTTTCTGAATGACAAGAAAAACTATGAAAATCAAGGAGGCTATAAAGGCATCCTACAGTTGTATGAACGACTATTCGGCCCTTAATGACAGAAAGCTTCGGCAAAGAGGTCGCTTGCGCTCACGCTGAGGTGTCCCCCATGTTTTATTGCTTTTTGTACCGGTCAGAGCTGGACATACAAAGAAACTGTCTCAAATCTCGTTTACGACCTTCTCTGTCAATATTAAAGTTCACGCGCTCCAGCGAACCGCGAATGCCTGGGCAGGGAGCGACAAGCAAATAGGAGCGACGATGGAGTGCTCAAATTTGTTTTGGCGTTCAGTAAATGAGGTTTGAATAGACTTTAGTTTTATTGCCGAGTGACCCTGCTATTCGGATTATGTATACTTTCCTCAGCGATGCTTTGAGGCACGTCCTAGTATTTGCATTTCAGAGTGCAGTTATTCAAACAAAACCAACCGTGTTTATACAGAACGTTTCAGGAATTTTAAATATTACTCCGTATTGACGTTTTGCTTGTATACGAGTACATAATATCCATGCACCATGAACAATGCAGGATGTATCGCGAAAGCTAATTTTTGCTTGACATTTTGAACAGTTGTACAAAAAAATGGAGAAGTGGAGTCTAGTCACTTTCCTAGCTAGGTATGTTTAAATTGCATTAATATTATATAGTTTTAGGGCCGTAACTTCAGTCGTTCCTACAATTGTAGGTCGCCTTTATGGCCTCCTTGATATTCACAGTTTTCTGCTGTCTCGTGTCAGCGCTCTTTTTTGAGGTTATGCAACAAATTTCTATTTGCATCAAATTGTTCATGCTTTTGATTTCCTATATTTCAATAAGAAAACATAGCTTCACAATAAGACACTGACATTGACACGGTACAGTAGAAATTTAGAAATACCCCAGCCTTTCAGAAGGAGAGAAAAGACTAAGACAATCTAGGAGGCCATAAAGGCGTCCTACAATTGTAGGAACTACTAATGATACGGCACTTAGTGCATATCTTTGGCTGATTTGACTACCATTGCCTACCAAAGTGACAAACCAATAAATACATCGGCGTACACTGATTTTTTTAGAAAGGATATTTAAATAGCTATTCGTACTGGATATACTCAGGTAGAACTAGGCAGAATTATTACACAATTGTGTTGTGATGTGTGTCGCTCGGTTATTGTTAATAAACAGGGATAAATTAAATAAGGCAAAGCAACGAAAGTAAATATCTATTAACGGTACAGCATATGAACAATTCCTCTTTATACGAAACATTCTCTGCATCAAAAATATTTTTTAGGTCGGGTTGAAGAACAGCATAATCTAACACTCTACCTTTTCGTCACTATTCCTATTAAGTCAATTATTTTGTAATCATGTGACGAATAAAGGCCATTTATTATTATTATTATTACCAAACAGCAACAATGGAAAAATACCTCATATTGGAAATAGCAGGACATTACTCGGTTTTTCTAAGGAGTTGTGATTCGAGCAGATTCTTGGCTGAAAGCAAATACCTAGTTGAGCATTTTGGTGTTGGGATTAACTGGGAGGTACCTATAATAATAATGATATTTATTTACTCAATGTACAAAGAAAACAATAAGAGTAAATAAATATAAGATGAAAACAGGCCTAATAGGAGGCATTGCCTGAGCACGGACCAATAATTTCAAGCTGTAACTGTAGAGTACAAATTACAAAAAAGAGCAAGAATTAGTTACAGTGGATTATGTACGTATATTTACTTTATGTTCGTATTTATGAGTTTAGGAATTTCAGTTATAGAATGTAGCCACTTTCTCAAATTTCTTTTGAAATAATCTCCGAAATGTAAAATCTTTTGAATCTTTAGGCATAATTTCATGAAATGCTGGCGCTAAATGGAGATATAACTACTGTGCCACGAATTTTGTACCTTGTATAATGATTATGTTTAACTTTTTGGTCGGTGTTGACAAATTTATGGCAGTGAGTGATTCTGTGTAAGAAATAAAGCTGTATTGTATCATATAATTTGTACATCTGGGTATAATTCGTCAGTGAGATAAAGTTTTGGTTTTCTGAACATCATTTTTGAAATACCTTTCTGTCGGTATATTCGCAAGGTATTTAATTTTGTAAGATACAAATTTAAAACTATTTAAAATATAATTGACATGGATGTCCGAACATCAGTGAGGATTCAATACTATTCCAAGGTATTTTATGTTTGGCATTCTATTAATTTGCAGTGTTTGATCATTAATGTTGACGGAGATATCTGTGTAATTTGGCAAATATCTAGCATAAGATGACAATGATAAAAAATGTGTTTAGTTAATGCTAAATTTTCTGCTATTAAGCCACGGAATCATTTTGACAAAATCATTTTAGATCAGACTAGCCTTTGCCTTTATATAATATTGCAGTATTTTCTGCAAAACGGGTTATTTTGCCAACACAACTGATTTGGAAAATGTCGTTTAAATACATATTACATAACAGTGGATCTAAGACTGTTCCTTGTGTGATCTGTATTCCCTTGCTGAATGATCTGTATATGTGGACAGATTGTGGGTGGATCTGTATGTCATTTGATATAATCTTTAAATACTTATTCCATCATGCTTTATGTACTCAGCAGACTACAGTGTGCTCTCTTTGGCTGTCCTTGTTACCAAGAGCTATCCCATACTGATGATTACTTGCAAGCATAAAACACCTGATATGGTTGGTCTGTCCCTGAGACAGTGAACAAACACAGTCACTTAAGATCTTGCAAGCATGAAACACTGGATATGGTTGGTCTCAGGGACAGACAACAAACACATTCACCTAAGATCATACACCGACTTTTCTACTATATCTCCAATCAGATTCCAATGGGTAATTTTGTTCGCCTTACCACGAAACCACAATAAAACAGAAAAGAGCACCGTTATGGCCGTCTGTAGGCAACAATTTGAGACGTGCAGATTTCTTCACATCCACACATACTTATAATAGATCAAAGACCTTCTGTTCCATTCTGATAGGCGCTCAGGTGTGAAATGGCTACTCGATACAAAGAGAGCAACTCATCTGATCCATTAATGTATGGCATTAGACAATTGCTCACCGTGTGCTAAGCCATAGTCCAAGAGCTGATGTATCATGGTTAGGTTTATAGCAACTGTGACTATTTGGGCTTATTGTGGCTTATGCTAAAGTACTTATCTTTTTTCTAGTAGCTCTGATTTCCTGACGAAGTCAATTAGACTGATAACAGAGGTGTCGTTGAGATCCTCAAGCGTAGGCGCTATCAACTCTTTGCATTTCTAAACTGATTTTGTTGAGCAGTGAGTGGAGAAAGGAACTTTAATTGTAGTTTAACTATCGGAAAAGGTCGTTATTGTATTGATCTGCAATTGTTTCCGCAACTATTCTGGAAAAATGCATGTCCAAGATTTCCAAGCCAAGACTTTCTCCTCAATTCCTAGAGGAACAATCTATGAAGTCCTTCATGTGAATTGTTTTTCAAGACCGTTCCATCGGAAAGGAATACTGTATCAGCAACAAATGCAAACTGTCTATGTGTTCATTCTTGAAATTTTTCTTCTTTACTGCCCACGACACTGATGAGGAAGTATTGTAGTCGCGAAAATGGGATATTAGTTTTTTCTGGACTATTTCGGTATATAATGGGTGATTTTTTTGCTAGTATCTTTTTGGCAACACTGTTTTTGACAGATGATGCGTGAATCGTGTCTTGTGTCATCATCAAACTTGTTCAGTTTGGTCTATAATTTAACCATGAATCGACTTACGAACGAACAACGCTTGCAAATTATTGAATTTTACTATCAGAATTCATGCTTGGTTAAGAGAGTGCATCGAGCACTGCTTCCAATTTATGGGCCATTTGGTCGGCCTACTGAGGGAGCTATTCGGAAGCTTGTGACTAAATTTCGAACCCAGTTTACATTATTGGACATCAAACCACCAACACGCAGAAAATATTGCGGCTGTATCCGCCAGTGTTAGTGATGACCGTGAAATGTCGATTCGCCGCCGTTCGCAGCAATTGGGCCTCTGTTACTCCACTACGTGGAAAATTTTGCGACAGGATTTAGGTGTAAAACCTTATAAGATACAGCGGGTGCAAGTATTGAAGCCACACGACCTCCTACAACATTTCCAATTTGGTGAATGGGCGCTGGCAAAGTTGGAGGAAGATCCACATTTTTATCGAAAAATTGTGTTCAGCGACGAAGCTCATTTCTGGTTGAATGGGTACGTTAACAAGCAAAATTGCCGCATCTGGAGTAAAGACCAGCCAGAAGCATTGCAAGAGCTACCAATGCATCCCGAAACAATCACTGTTTGGTGTGGATTATGGGCCGGTGGCATCATCGGGCCGTACTTCTTCAAAGACGACAATGGCCGGAACGTAACTGTGAATGGCGAGCGCTACCGTGCGATGATAATAAACTTTTTTCTGCCCAAAATGGAAGAGCTGGACTTGGCTGACATGTGGTTTCAACAAGACGGTGCCACATGCCACACCGCACACGAAACAATGGCCCTGTTGAGAGGCGAGTTTATCTCACGTTTGGGGCCCGTCAATTGGCCACCTAGATCGTGTGATTTAACGCCGTTGGACTATTTATTGTGAGGCCATGTTAAGACTAATGTCTAGAGAGATAAACCAGCAACGATTGACGCACTGGAAGCCAATATTGAAGCATTTATTCGTGAGATACCGGCCGATATGTTGGAGAGAGTGTGCCAAAATTGGACCTTGCGCATGGGCCATCTGAAGCGGAGCCGCGGCCAACATTTACATGAAATAATCTTTAAACATTAAATTATATCGACTCAAATAAAGATTTAATCGTTTTTTCAAATTTATTGTGTTTTTTTTGAAAATCAGATCCTATACCTCTTAAAAATCACCCGTTACATCACGAAAAACCATGTCAATCATTTTCGTCGGTCTATCTGTCGGTCTGCCTGTCAGTTGATCATTGTCTCGTCTATAACTTAGAACGGAAGAAAATGTGTAATTTATGAAAATTGGTTCAAAGGGCAAAAAAAGAGAAAAAGGCTACGTTTTCGACCAGAGACTCCTGCTTACATTTGAAAACCTTTGACGGGCAACAAATTGGAGGGTGGGGGCTGTAAAATTTTTTGGCGGTAGTATACGTCTCAGAGGTCGACGTTAAGCCGGAATCGCGGTTTTTCCCTGTTTCTCTGTAACATTGTTTGACAAAACTCAACTCTTGGAAGATGGCTGGAGATCGTTCTTTCGCAAGATTCGCCGGGCTTTACTTTTGGGCATTCCTGTGCTTGCTTCTATTTCACGTATTGAAGTACTCGGGTCTTCTTTAACTGCTTGCAGTATCATGTCCTCATAAGGAAAGGAAATTCTTCCTTCGCCATGTGCTTGATTTTGGAATCGTTCCTCTGAGAGTTAACGTTGCACATTCACAAAAATTCGGTGAGCGGGATGACGAGCAGCATTTGGGTACCTCTCACAATAGCTGCAGGACTAGCATTGTATCTACATTCCCCATAAATGGGGTGCATGTTGGGGTATTCCTGTGCGGTGTACACAGACGTGGTGGCACTACACAATCATGAATTAATAAAGGCGACGTTACTATCTGTCTTGCTGTCACTACTAGTCTAATCATATTAGACGAAAATACCCCTTGTTTGCAAAATAATTGTAAAGTCCGGTTCTATTGCTGCAAGTTGTGCAAGGGGTATTCAAAACATGGACGCATAAAATGGGTACACCAATTTTTTATTCGACAACAAAGAATGAGAAAACGTGTTTTTGGGATTCAGTCGAAAGTGTTGGCGGGAACGAAAAAACTCTTCATATACGATTTTTAGGTATTTATGAGACCTACAAAATGAGACCACACATGAAAAGATCCGACTAATAGCAAAAAACTTATGGCCGAAAACCGAGACACATTGCAGGTTTTGGCACTTGTTGGTAATGCGACGATGGTTTCTCGCAGATATTTGAAATTCTTTAAATTCGTAGGATTCGTACTTATAAATAACCACAACAAAATTGGAGTAGATTGGTCAAGTAGTTTTTATTATTTTCCTAATTCTTTATCCCAAAACACCTGTTTTCCGGCCATCACTACTAGTTTATTAGCAATATACAGGGTTAGTTCAAAGGGCATTTTATAGAAAAATACACTAGTTTACCTTGCCGATATGAATTGCAATCCATTCCGGGAGATAAATGTTGTTTCTATGCAAAACAGGATGGGTTACGTTTTTTCTTCTAAACAAATTCAAAAATTAGTATTTGTGAGTAATTCGCAACAAAAGGTGATAGACAGATCCTCTTTGATTTAAAATGTCTATAGTAATATATGTTTTTTGAATATCATAGCGCATTTGTTCAATTACTCACAAATAAGAAATGTTTGAATTTGTTTAGAAGAAAAAGACGTGACATTTGTTTTTCGCATAAAAATTACATTTATCTTTCGGGGAATGGTTTGTGATTCATATGGGCAAGGTGATCACTTGCATTATGCTATTAAATGCTCATCGAACGAACCCTATATATTGCTCAATAAATTAGAGTAGATGTCTTATGGGGATTCGGTCTCAAAACTTCCAAAATCCGCCACCAGAGGCGCTGACGTCGCGCGCCATTGACAGGTTGTTGGACGGAATCTGTAATCATGAGTTGGGGATTCCGCCGCTAGATGGCGCTGTCAAACCAAACGGAATCTGTGTGTCATTGGACACCTGTCATGCGTCATTGGGCATCTCACGCATAGATGGCGTTAAAACGTCATCTGTCATACGTCATTGGACACCTGTCATTGATGGGTTGGGCATCTCGCGCATAGATGGCGCCGATTTGTTTGGCGGTGTACAAACCTAACGGAATCTATGTGTCATTGGACACCTGTCATTGAGGGGTTGGGCATCTCGCGCATAGATGGCGCCGATTTGTTTGGCGCTGTACAAACCAAACGGAATCTATGTGTCATTGGACAGCTGCCATTGATGGGTTGGGCATCTCGCGCATAGATGGCGCCGATGTCGCACCTGTCTGGTGTTGGCGTGGATTACGGGGGGCATTCAGAACGTGTATACAGGGGTGCATCGAAAAATAGCGGATCGATGGACCGACGGTATATCGTTAAATCGTATATAGCAAGGCGTGACCTAAATAGCGTGGTGGGCTCCTCTGGTCGGTCGGTCGGTCGGTCAGAATGTCTCATAACCTGTATACGATGTACTGTTATTATTATACAGGATGATACCGTTCAAAATGAAACTTTATGTAGTAGAATGATGGTGGGGGGGGTGGGGAGTCGAAGGAACCGACTGTTTTTTTTTTGTTTGACAACAGGCTGAATACGAAATAAACATAGCTTTCTGAAAAATGTATTTTTTAATGATATACAGATACAAGTTTAGATAACAGAGTTTTTAGTTGATGTAACAAATCCTCGCTGGGGCATGGTACTCCAAATAGAGTCCAATGAAATGGTCCGGTCGCAACAACTTTTCTTGTAAATTCATTAAATTTATAGTAAGTTGCGTGACGGAAAAAGTAAATATGGCCATCAATCCATCGAAATGCGAGAGAAATATCTTCAGGTAATTCAGGAAATATGTCTCTTATCCGTCCTCTGTTCAACACATCAGTAAAATCGTTAGAAAATTCTATATATGACATATTATTATAAAAGGTATAGGACCGTCCTGCGTTTGATTGAAAAATAGCATTGATTCGAGCCCTATCGGGTATATCAATTGAAAAATTATCAAGAAATTTAATGGTAGGGAATGATGCTGAGAAATAGTTGTTTGGAGACACAATGGTAATCAAGTCACCGTTTGTTGATTGGAAAATATGTTGTAAAGTGTATTGACGTAATTCTGTAGGAACATAATCGACAAGAAGTTCAGGCTGAGATGGGATAATCATTTCGTTTAAGTCTAGTTTCCATATAAACATATCATGTGCAATATATAATCGGTAATTTGAAAACTCTGGAGCAATGGCTAAAAACATAAAATCTGGAATAATATCACACAAATTTTTGAGGATCGGCTGCTTACGAGTTGTAGATCTTATAGTTGTTGTTGTTTTTGGTATTGCTGATGCGGTGGTAGACTTTGGGATTGAATCATATTTGTTTTTTCTTCCATATAGATATTGTACTGCATTTATATCATCAACATCTAGACCACGAATCTCATGCTGATAGAAGGCAAACATAATAGCATTCGGAGAAGCACTATGTGCTATGCCGAGGGCATGTCCAATTTCATGAACCAACACCATAAGAAAACTAGTTTGATTTTTGGGTATATTAGGATTATTTCCAAAATACCAGCGTTCATTTATATCTAAATGGATTTCTCTACAGGTGCCGCTAGAGTCAGGAAAGTATGCATGTCCTAAAACGCCGCCAGCATCATCTAATGTCAATGGACATTCATCATTACCCATACAGTTTGCGCTAAAATAATGAGTCTTGCTAACCATGGTTATAGTAATATCAGGAGGATATAGAGTGGGATTGGTAACCATTGTAAATGTTAAGTTTGAAACATTTTGCCACATCTGAAAAGCCATATCTGCATCTTTTTGGGCCGCAGGTGTGTTTCGAGGGAAATACCATTTCAGGTCATGTTTCCGAAATGGAAAACTTGCTCTAAATTCAGCATCACTGTATTGACAACGCGGACGATTCATAAATTCAATTGTTGCATTATTCAACAATCCATCCACTGGTAAATTATACTTTTCTTGCAAGTTAGTTAGCAAAGTAGAGAGATCTGTTGTATTATCGATGATATGTTCATATTGAGTTAGGTATACTATAGCGTCTTTTTCGGAGAAATCGTTGCAAAGCACGTATGTGAAAGTTGAAATAAAAAATAATACGTCTACCCACATCAACATCTTGATAGAGAATGATGTCAAAAATCTCAGATAGCAAATATAAATTCGTTTACCCCCCCAATCAAAATCTTGACTGAAAAAAAATTAGGCAGCAAATATACAATAATCATACACGAATTTCTATATTTCTAAAATTCTACTCTCATGTGCAACTTGTAATTGGAATTTCCGCCGGACAAACGATACATTCATGTATTACTAAGAAATTATATAAAAAATACTGCAACCGCAATGAATGTTGTTTTCTCGATAAAAATGGTACTGAGAATATGATGAATATAATATGCATATTTACGATACAATTATCTCATGCACGCGTGTGTCATCTCAACTACGTACTTATATTGAGCGAGCGCATGCAGTTTTCTCGATAAAAATGGTACTGAGAATATGATGCATATAATATGCATATTTACGATACAATTATCTCATGCACGCGTGTGTCATCTCTACTACGTACTTATATTGAGCGAGCGCATGCAATAGTCATCATTGTTTCACACTTAACGCACAACGCTGCAAGCTGCAACAACGACCGCAGTACAATTAGTGCTTCGAGAGAGACGAGAGAGCGAAAATTTTAAAAAAAGTAAGTGCTATTTTATTTAATATTTTTCTTTTTTATGTCTCTAAATGCAACTGTTTTTTTTTTCGTGTTATGCTTCAAAATAGTTAGACGACTCAATTTTTTTTATAGATGGATTTATCAAAAATTAATGCTGCGTCTTCGATTGTAGACCGCAAACCTATCAGAAAATTAAAGGACCTACCAGTTGGGACACCATTTGCAATCCAAGCAGCTAAAGTGGTCAAGTCGAAATTTGGGGAAGCCGTGCTACTAGATTTAGGACCGGAAGTGCTATTTCTACCACAGCGGGTGACGGAAACGTACCAGCCGGTCATCGACGAACTTTTTCACGGAAAATACTCGATCATCTTCCAAGGGGAAGTGGACGTAGGGAAAAGCCGACCGCTAGCATCATTCAAAATAGTGGAAAATTAACAAAGCAGAGAACAGGAGGAGGACAGGGTGAGCATTTTTATATATTTTTGAGTAATGTGTTTGCTTGAAAAAAAAATGTCGTCTTTTCAAATGTCTTCAAATAAGGTTAAAAAGATCATCAAACAAACAGACGGTGTTCTACTATCAATTGTTAGTCTACGGAAAATTTTATTTGATAATTTTACAATCAGAGACGCGGAAGTGTGGCTGAAACGAATAGAAAAACAAATTAGATTATGTAAACGGGTAATTCGTAGTAGAAGGCAAAATAAATTATCTGTAGGGACCTGTAGAAAAGTAGAAACAAATTTGGGGCATTTTAAACATTTTAGAAAGTTGATTTTAACTAGACATATTGGGGCAGGACTTCACTTAACATTGGGTCAGAGGGTTAGATGGGAAAATGTAGAATCGAGCTTTCAAAGTAGAATAAAAACCGGTTCCATAGCTAATTTGCGTCATAAGGACTTGAATCAATTTTTAGCAGATTGTGTAGTTGTTTTTAAAAGGAAAATTAGGAATATTTTGAACACCCATTGTGCGCTCAAAGTAAATACAACATTTTGCGGGGAGTTTATTAGGAAATCGGGGGATAATGAAATTTTGGGAATTAAATATATTAATACTAAAAATCATATTATTGATACATCAACTCAAATAGACGAGTGGTTTAAGATATATGTTAAAGATAAACTTTTAAACGAATTATCGGAATTTGCTGAAAAAGATTCGGGATTTGCGTTAAATAAAATTATTTCCTTAGTTGTTAATATCAGTAAATATCAATTGGGAAACGGTTCATCTTATATTAGACTACCAGAACCGATTATAAAGAAAAATGCTTGTATAAACATTAAAAATATAGATCAAAATTGCTTTTACTGGGCCATTGTAAGCGCTCTTCGGACTCCTAGCAAAAAAAGACATGCAGAACTAACCTCCTCATATCCACACTTTACTGACGTTTTACAAACAGAAAATTTAGATAGTCCTATGCTGCTAACAAAAATTTCAAAATTTGAAAAGATGAATAACATTTCAGTCAATGTTTACGCTTTAGAATTGATCGAAACAGAAAAAAAATCATTTTACATAGTAGTACCAGCAAGATTAACGGAAAATAAACGGGATACGCATGTTAATTTACTTTTAGCTCAAAATAAATATTATCCGCGTTTAAATGATTATGATGCCCCTCCACCACTAGCGAATGAAGATAATGATTCAATCGATGAAATTAAATATCACTATTGTTGGATTAAAAATCTTTCGCGTCTTATTAGTAGCCAGTTAAATAAACATCGTGAGAAAAAATTTATTTGCGATAGATGTCTGAACTATTTCCATCAGCAAAATAAATTAGTTGAACATGAAAAACTGTGTTCTAAATTTAATAAATATAAAATTAACCTTCCTAAAGAGAGCTGCGTTGAATTTAAAAACTTTACATACCAACAAAATACTCCTTTTGTTGTTTATGCAGATTTTGAATGTCAATTAGAAAATCATAAAGAAAGTAGCGTCGTAAATTTAACTAAAACCATAAAATATCAAAAACACGTTCCGTATAGTGCTGGTTTCTATGTAAAATGCAGCTATGATGATAGCCTTTCTTATTTCGAGAGCTATCGAGGTGCAGATTGTATGGATTGGTTTGCAAATCGTATGGCTGGTGTTGCGCAATTTGTAAACTCAAAAATAAAAACAAGCGTACCTATGATTGAAAAATTAGACACATGTAAGGCAACATCATGTCATATTTGCGGTAAGAGATTTTCAAAAACAAAAAAAGACATAATCGTTAGAGATCACAACCATTTCAGTGGAGAGTTCAGAGGTTACGCACACCAAGCATGCAATCTGAACTTTAGAAAATTGTTTGTTGTGCCGGTTATATTCCATAATTTAAGTGGGTACGATAGTCACTTTATGATTTCGAATTTATGTAAAAAAGGTCGCTTAAGTCTACTTCCCATCAACAAAGATAAATACATCTCCTTTACGCTGCACTCAGATGAAAATAACATTAAATTGCGGTTTATAGACTCTTTTCGATTTATGGGGGCGTCTCTTGATGAATTAGCTTCAATTTTAGCAGAATCAGAAAAGAAAATTTTACAAAGGGAATTTCAAAATTTAGATGAAGATAAATTCAAATTATTAACACAGAAAGGAGTTTTCTGTTACGATTACATTGATTCGTTGAAAAAATTAAATGAAACGACTTTGCCCCCAATTGAAAAATTTTACAATAAATTAAACGATGAAAGTGTAAGTGACGAGAAGTATGCTCATGCGCAATCTGTTTGGCAACAGTTTAACATTAAAACATTAGGAGAGTATTCTGATATATATTTAAAAACAGATATTCTGCTTCTTGCCGACGTTTTTGAGCAATTGCGTAAAAAATGTTTCTCCACCTATGGTCTGGATCCTGCGTGGTACTATACAATGCCCGGATATACGTGGGACTGTATGCTCAAATACACTGGGTGTAAGTTAGAACTACTAAAGGATCTAGATATGGTGATGTTTTACGAAAATGCTATAAGAGGTGGAATTTCGGTGTGTAGCAACCGATTTTCGGAGGCCAACAATAAATATATGCCCGAATATGATCCTGAAAAGCCGTCCAAGTACCTTATGTACCTGGATGTGAATAGCTTATATGGGAATGCTATGCAGCAACCCTTACCCTACGGAGGGTTCAAATGGGTAGATGATGTAACATCGTTTGATGTGATGTCAATACCCGACGACTCTGACGTAGGGTACGTGCTACAAGTCGATCTATCGTACCCACAAGAACTGCACGATAAACACAAAGATTTTCCGTTTGCGGCAGAACGTAGCGTACCACCCAGCGACGGCGGGGTAAAATTGCCGAAATTAATGGCAACACTTACGGATAAAAAAGAGTACACGGTTCACTATAAAAATTTAAAACAAATGCTAGCTAATGGGTTAAAGTTAACGAAAATCCATAAAATTTTACAATTTAAACAAGCAGCCTGGCTGAAACCCTACATCGAGTTGAATACTCGATGTAGAGCTGCAGCCCGGAATGATTTCGAAAAAAATCTTTTTAAATTAATGAATAATGCAGTATTCGGTAAGACCATGGAAAATATACGTAAGCACCGCGTATGTAAAATCGTTAAATCTTGGGGTGGTCGCTATGGGGCAGCAAACTTGATTTCGAGTTTTCGGTTCCACAGTCGCACAATTTTAGAGGAAAATCTGGTGGTTATCGAATTGAACAAGGCTGAAATAACGTTTAACAAACCTCTGTATGTAGGGCAGGCAATTCTAGACCTATCGAAACTAGTCATGTATGATTTTCATTACACCTATATGCTACCAAAAATGGGTGCAGAAAGGTGTAAGCTCATGTACATGGACACAGACAGTTTTATCTACGAATTGCAATGTGAGGATGCATATGAGGAGATCATTAAAGCTGATTCCAGTAAATTTGATACTTCGGATTATCCTGAAAATAACATATATAAAATACTGCGTAAGAACAAAAAGGTGCCGGGTCTAATGAAAGATGAAAATAACGGTAAAATTATGACACATTTTGTTGGACTTCGAAGCAAAATGTATAGTTACAAGGTGCAGGGTGGGAAGGTGGTTAAAAAATCTAAAGGGGTTAAGTACAATGTTGTTAAAAATAAAATTGCATTTGAGGATTATGTTGAATGTTTGAAAGAATTTAAGGAAAAAACAGCTACACAACGCTGTATCAGGTCGTATGCACACAACGTATATTCTGTTGAACAGTCAAAAATTAGTTTAAGTCCGTATGACGACAAACGTTATTTAATTCCGAACAGTTTTGACACACTTCCGTGGGGGCATTACAGTATCTTATAATAGCGTTTTTTTTTTTGTTATAGATGAATGCCCCAACATTATCAGAGTTAGCTGTTAGAAAAATTTGCGAATCAATAACATCATCAGCAGTAGAATTCATGGAGCAGTCTCCACTACCATGGAAATTAACTACGGAAATTGTGAAACAATTTCCTTTATATAAATGGCACGCTATGATTAAAGAAGCCAAAAATGATCTTGATTCTTCATATACAGGAATTAACTTTATTAGATGTCACAAAGAAATAGATCCAAATTTAATTCACACTATATTAGGAAAATCAGATTGGGGTTATGTTTTTGAAGATTATTCTAGTTACTGTCTATGGACAAGTGGATATTGGCTGGACCAATATTACCTACACGTATGTAAAAATTGTTTATCTAAATTTAAAGAAATACATAAAACTTTAAATAAACGTTTATTTGCCTGCTATGACCATTCTCACGAGGTTCACGATGCACATGACATTATTTTGAACGTATACCAAAAAAAGTATAATTGGTGTCACAGCTGCTTTAAAAGCGTAGTGTTTGAACTAAAAGACCAGGAATCTTGCAGAGATGCCTTACATGATAGGTCTAGAAATAACATCCGAATCCGATTTGATGAATCTGATGTAGACAGCGATATTGAGTTTTAAAAAAACATCACAGCAAACAAATTACAAAAAAATATATAAAAAGCGTTCATCCGTCCTCCAGTTTCTCTCTATCTATTGTACTAACATTTATATATATATTTTTTTTCAAACATGTATGTAGTACTAACATTTATATATATATATATATTTTTTTTTTTCAAACATGTATGTAATTAGATTTAATAAATGAATATTTATAAAAAAATGTTTTATTGATTTCGTTAGATTTTTCTAGTAAGAAGAGTTCACAACAACAAGATGTCCTGATAGCTTGAGTCGTCAGAGGTGTGCAACATCAGAAGCAATGTTAGTGCGTGGTTGGAGTTCAAAACTTAGCGTGTTCAAAAACAAAAAAAAAAAAACACGCACACACATAATACTAACATTACTTCTGATGTTGTGGCGCGGTTCTTCGGGCTATCAAGACATCTTTTTGGTATTTTTGAACAAAGTGTGCACGTCACGTGCGTCACGTATCACGTCACGTGCGTCACGTGTCACGTCACGTGCGTCACGTGTCACGTCACGTACGTCACGTGTCACGTCACGTCACGTGTCACGTTACGTGACGTATATCATAATGAAACGACAGATATGCATTTTTACAAAAACTTTATTAAAATCGTTCAAGATCATTAGCGATCCTATGTCTATAGAAAAATATATGTTGTCCTAACGCTATATGTTGTAAAGTACAGCCTACGAGCTTAAATGTATACAATTTTTGAATAGCATCTGAAAACGTATAATTTTGATCATTAAAACTAGCTCGAACAATCTTAAGCGCATTATAATAATAGCTTGGAAATTCAACAGTTTCTAGCATAGACATATACGGTACTAAAAGTTCATTATTTGCTTCTAAAAGAGCGTTCACGTCCATTTCTGAGAGGTAGAAACTAATGTTGTGCTTGGTTATTTCGAGAATTTTCGTACTATCATAGATTAGTCGTCGAATTCTGCAATAGTCACCGCACTCGATTTCGACAGGATCATACTTGTCAGGAAGGTTCTTCTCCTCCTCCTGCTCCTCCGTCTCCTTCACCGTTACCACATTGAGCTGGGTGATTAATTGTTCCCACTCATAGGAACTGAAAGATAGTTTCAACCGTGATGAGTTCCACACAATTACAGCAGGAGTAAATGATCTCGCTGGGCTTAGACCGCATCCAATTTGGTATGATCCATTTGGAAACTGCGTGTACAGCAGATAATGGTCCTCGTTCTTGGCCGCTTCTTCGTACCTTTCCAGAATAGCATCCAGCTCACGGTCGTAGTTTACAGATGATTCGTGTGAGCTGCTGGTGGTGAGGTCAAACTCGCTGCAACTTGAACCACTACCACTGGTATCCATTTTTTTTTACTAGCTGCCTGACTGACTGACTGACTGACTGCAACCGACTGAGAACTCACTTTTAGCAGAAACCCCCCCACCCCATACACCTAGACGATCGCATCATTGTCAATCCAACTATTATGTTTTGCATCAAGGCCAAGCCATTTGACGTACATTTTTTTACCTTTACGACGTAAAACTTTTTCAACTAAATAAACATCTGGATTGGCTGTTTTCTGTAATTCTTCGTCATAAAAGGCTCCTTTGATCGGTGCACCTTGCATATCTTCGAGCATGTACGTTGCAGGGTTGGTAATATTAATTTTAGTAACTTTAAATAATTCCGTTGTCCAGCTTGGAACGTATCCCTTGTCGAATAGCATTTTGGTTTTGCTGATGCGTACAATGTCACCAACTTTAAACTTACGCGGGCCCGCGATTTTTAAATGAGTATATTTTCGATTTAAGATACATTTTTCGTTGGATTTATTAATTTGTGATGGTTTACATCCGATGGTTTGATGACGTGTTCCATTGTATTCATTGGTAATGCTTTGTAATATATCAATCCATTTATACGATCCCATTAAGCTAAAGTATTTGTAAAGTTTATTTTTCAACGTCCTTATGGCTCTTTCAGCAATGGCCGCTTTCTTGATGCTATATGTACTATAATGATTAATATCATGCTTCTTCATTAAAGTTTGAAATTTACTATTGTAAAATTCTTTCAGATTGTAGATTTTTCGGCGTACGTTCCGTATGTGCGAGGATATCCGAAAACGCACGAGTTATCTCCTCACCCGTCTTTGTCTTTAACGGTCTAGTCCACATAAACTTGGAAAAAGAATCGATTACGACGAGAATTAATTTGAAATTTTTATTTTGATGAGCATAAGGTCGCATTTCAGCCAAGTCCGTCTGCCATAAATCGTCTAAGCCTTTAATGATGGTACGTCGTCTTAGATAATTTTTTCGAGCAGGCTTGTGCAGCTCGTTAACTAGTTGTAGCTTCTCCTTGGCGTACGTCATCATGTTTTAACGCTTTAAATTGTTGTTCCATCGGCTTTATACGCTTAGCAAGATCGAATGTTTTCAATGATATATATGATGTGCGTCCTTGCAAAAGTTGTAATTCAGAGGATAAATCAATGATATTTTTCCGTATTGGAGTCAAATCGGTATGAGACTTAATTGTAGCCAACTCCTGTTCTATTCTTGTTGTTATATTTGCAATAGAGTCATCTACATATTTTTTTGTTGCCATATGTTTACCAGAAGTAGGCGGATTTCTCGAAATAAACTCTGTTATTTGATCTGTTTTTGCTGTTATTTTTTTTAAATCAATCACTGAAGTATCTACGTATTTTTTAGTTGCCGCATCTGAATTATCTGTGGGATCTTTTATATTACACAACTTTACGTTCTTGAAGTCAACATTTCCATCAGAAGTATGGGGTAGTGTTAACTTTGGCGGTGTACGCATATACGGAAGTGTCTTTTGTTTATCAAAGCGACGTCCGAATTTATCAAGACTCATCGTGTAAATGAAAGACCAAGGAACTAGATTACTGTATTATATTAGCTTCTTTTAGCTCGTTGAGGATGGCTACTATTTCATTATCATGCGACGTATTGCCAGCTTCCTGAGATGCCATAAGGAGTTTAAGTCGATCGATTAATTCATTGGGATCATCCCAGTACACGTATTCGATTGGTTCCTCGTTGTATGTCAAGTAATCACCGATACCTTTTCCTGTTGGCGGTTTTGATGTTGATGATGTTGTTGTTGTTGTTGTTGTTGTTGTTGAGGGAGTGGATCTTGTTAATGATCGACTAAGTGGACTACGTATTTTGTAGATGTTGATCGTGTGACAATTGTACCTTTATTTTTCTGCACATCTTTAAAGAGAGGCTTAATAATGTGATTATATTTAAATCCTGTCGAACCTTTTAGGCGTCCAAGCGAATCTAAATGAACACCGGTACTTTGCAATAGATTTTTATAGGGTTGTAAATCTGCATCTGCATAGTTTTGGGTCATTATAGAATAAAAGTTGATACAGCCCAGGTGTGCCACGAAACCATGTACCTGCTAAGTTTGTCCCCTCAGGTAATATCTGTATTTGGCCAGTCGCTCTATCAAATTTAATTCGGCGTTTACCTAACATCCAACCAATGTTGTCGGTATATATAGGTCCATAATTTTTATCAATTTTATCGTTTTGTGTCCAAAAATCTTGTAAATAATTATGGCTTATTGGGGGATATTGATCTAAGTATTCTTCTATTGCTTCTTGTGAAAAATCAGCAGGACGCATTTCTTCAGGTAGTGGTGGTGTTTCAGGTCTCGGCGTATATTACCTTGTTCATCAGTTGAAGCCACGTCTTCTAAATTGAGATAGTTTTGGGTTCTGTGTGAATACATCATCATCATCATCATCATCCTGTTTCAATTTTTCCTCTTTTTAATAATAAATGAAGGATGCTGCTGAGTCTTAGCTATTTGCTTAAGAGGTTCAGATATTGGTTTGAAAAGTTTTCTAATAGATTCATCTTCTGCAGTTCGACCTAACTTTAAAGTAAGATACTTTTACGTATAGCTCGAGCAAGTTCTGCGATCTTTCTTTTATGACTAGCAACGGCAACCTTGGTCCTTTGACATCATGTTACTGAATGATGGCGTACATGATAAGCCTACAATTTTATGTACTTATCAAATCCTACTCTGTATCGACCATAATTAAGAGGAAAGTCTTTAACAATAACTAACGTACCGTACTTTCTGCCCAACATCCGAACACATCTTTTTGAATTCATCAAAAGTAAACATCTGGAGATACATGCTCATCAAATATATGTTTTAGATTAATTTCATCCTGCTTAAATAGTACTATAATGTTACAGTTGTCTCGTATGAGCTGTTTTGGAATTTTAGAGTATGTTTGGCAGAGATATGCAGCATCGATATCTTTATGACGACACATGGAGTAATACTCTCGAATTTTCTGCTGACCGTCACACGACACGTCGTCAAATATAATATAGAGCTATTTTTAGCCTTACTTGGACTTATAATTTCCTCGTTATCCTTAAATGGAAATAGCCAACACCCTTAGCAGCGGAAATCACTTCTTGAAGCAGTTGATACTTTGGTTGATACAACGATTTTGAATAAACGTAAACATTTTTTAAACTTAGCACCGTGTGGATGGAAAAGCAGCGCCAGCATTACGTTCGTTTTTCCACATCCGCTTGGTCCGCAGATGATAGCGCGAAACGAATTCGGGTAACAATTACCATGTTTACTATGTTGAGTTTTTGCTGTAAATCCAAGTTATCAATGGGTAATGACTGCTCTTGTTGAACAACCTTCATCGTGTGGCGTTCGAATAAGGAATGTGTAAAAGTATATATGTAGATATTGCTAACGCATCATCAACAGTTCTCATGTTAACGTACAAGGGTGAAGGTGTTGTAAACTCTCTGATAAATAATCTTCCGATAGAACTCCACGTACCTTCGTATCAGTTCCTGGGACGTAAGTGTGCGACAGATTAGGATATATTTTTTTTTCATTCTCACACATGTATATGTATATTTTCAGCGGGGACTAAATTAAAGAAGAGGTTAGCACGAGGAGATCCTGGAAAGAACCCATTGGATCGTGCTGCAAGAGACCACGATATTGCATACGCCTTATACAAAAATTTGAAAGACAGACACAAAGCTGATTGGATTCTTGAGAACCGAGCCTGGGAACGTGTAAAAGCACCTGACGCTTCACTAGGAGAAAAGACTGCAGCTTGGCTAACAACCACCGCAATGAAAGTTAAGCGAAAATTGGGTATGGGGCAGAAGAAATCATCTTTTCGACGAGGTGTTCTCACGAAAATCACAAAGTCCTTGAAGAAAAATGCTCCCACCACCACGACATTAAAAAAGTCTGCATTGGTTGCTCTTAAAGCGGCAAGATTAGCGGTGAAGAGTGCAGGTGGAAAACATAAGTTCGACTACCGAGAATAATTCCGATCGAAGGCAAATCTGGGGGATTCCTACCCTTGATCCCCCTTTTCGCCGGATTAAGTGCTTTGGGGGCGCTCGCAGGGGGAGCTGCAGGTGTGGCCAAAACGGTCGTTGATGCCAAGAATGCACAAAAGAAATTGGAGGAAGACCATCGCCATAAACAAAGCTATGGAGTCTTTGGGCAAAGGATTGTATTTGAGAAAAAATGCTAAAGGTGGTTATGGGTTGTACCTCAAAAAAAAAAAGTCAAAAAAACTAAACATCAAGCTACCCCAAAAGAAAGCGCTTTATGATTATGAAATAAAGCAATATGCGAAGCTCTTGAACATACCTCATTTCCGAGGTGTCTTCATGCGTGACACTTACCACGAGACGGTCCACGTAAAAGAGAATGCGCCGTCGTGAACTTAGATATTTCACAAAACAACGGAACTCATTGGGTAGCCTTATAAAAAGATAAACAACACGTGAGTATTTCGATTCATTGGTAACCTGAAGCCTCCACAGGAACTTGTATCGATATCTGAAAAACGCTATAAAATTTTCTACAACAACGATCCTTACCAAACTTATAATCAAGTTAATTGCGGACAATTGTGTTTGAAATTTCTATACAATAACAATAACAACAACAACGATGGATAATAAAACATTATCGGAATTTACATTAGAAGAGTTTGAGAAAGAATATTCCGCCGCTGGAATATTTAATAAGCAATGTGAGACCTGCAGAATTGTTGAGTATATGGCACAAACTGCCTGCAGAATACACATCCAATTTTGATCTTCAATACGACTTCCATGCTATGTTCACTACAACAGACCTGATTGGACAACACATTGGGATGGACCGGCTACTGCTCAAGCAAATTGTTATTTCTGTAAATTATCCATTCGAAAATAAACAAAAAAAAAAACTTGAATAAATGCTTAGTACACAGCTATATTTTTTCATTCATCATGTCGCAGTTGTTGAGAGTCAATAGCACTACTCATATATTTTCATTTCGTCCTTCAACACCGATAGTGTTGGATCCGAAAAAAGATTATGAATTGGCGCTTAGGTCTTTTACTTCATACAATTCCATACCGAATATTGAAAAAGGAGATAAATTTATTATATCGACCGGATAGGTGGTGGTGGTCAATTAAAAGTCATCGAGTTTCCGACAGGTTGTTATGAAATTACCGACATAGAAACATTTATACGAACGCAAATGAATCTTGAAAATGAAGTTGCTCCTCCGGATGATTATTTTTCTCTAAAACCTAACAATAATACACTGCAATGTGAAATCTTTAGCAAGTATTATAAAATAGTTTTTACAGAACCGAATAATCTTGGACATCTATTGGGATTCTCGAAAAAAGTTCTTAATCCTGGTCAAAAGCATTCTTCTGATTTACCTGTAAACATAATAAAAGTATCAACCATACACTTTGATGCTAACATTACGTCGGGAGCCTTTGACGGAGACACGCCTGCACACACGATCTACGAATTTGCTGTGACAGCCGATCCTGGATACGCTATAGTCGAAACACCTGTAAATTTACTATATCTACCTGTTATACCGAAACAAGAAATAACCAACATCACAGTGTTGGCTTTAGATCAAGACGGTCGTCCTGTAAACTTTCAAGGTGAAACTAGTACTCTTGTGTTGGAGTTGAGAGCGAAGCGCAGATGGGATTAGTGATTATAAGACATAGTGGTGCTTCCAAGGCAACTTCAGTATTACCCCAAGCACCTAAGCGACGACATCTACTACTAACTACATCAAATATCCTGTTTCTACGCTCACTTGGATATCATGTCAACAACAACAAGAATCATGTACAAAAAGAGAAAAACTGAGGAGGCAGCAGCAGCAGCATCACATACTTCTCCGATGTTTGATCTATATCGATCTCCAGCATTCGATGAATCTATTCGCAAGGCTGAGTATAGATCTTATACGCCGTTCATCAAGTCATTTAATTGTAATGATGTTGTGGAATTTAGCATCAATCAAGTAGATTCGTTCTTTGCAATGAACGCTTCCCTTCTATCTATCAAAGGAAAAGTTGAAATAACTGGAGGAGGAGGAGCAGGAGATGTATCTTTAGCTCCAAACTTTGGTGCCTTCCTATTTGACTCTTGCACTTACAGTGAATCCGCTAGAGAAGTTGAAACAGTACGTGATCCTGGTATTGTAAGTACTGTCCGAGCTTACGTATGTTACAGTGAGGAAGACTCAAATCATATGGCTATAGCTGGATGGAACTATCCTTCAACACCTATAATGGCGTCAACACATAACAAGTCTTTTAGCTTGCTAATGCCGCTTAAACATATTTTCAACATTTTCAATGATTATCCTATGATTACGTGTGGCAGACAAACTCTCAGATTTGTGAGAGCTAGAAACGATAACGATTGTATCATTATCAAGGAAAAAACTGGAACGACGACGACGCGACAGCGAAAATAACTATTGAAAGCATGGAACTGAAAATCAAACATATTTACCCGAGTGATGATGTGAAAGAACAACTTTTGAAAGCTATTCAAACTGATAAGCCGATACTTATACCGTTTAGAAAATGGGATCTGAATGAACTGCCTGCAATTACCGCAGATGCGAGAAGAGAAATATGGTCAGTTAAAACTAGCACCGCAATCGAAAGACCACGTTTCATTATAGTATGTTTCCAAACCGGTAAACGTGACGTCGCAACCTCAGACCCTACCCTGTTTGATCACGTGAATGCTGCTAGTATTCGAGTATCTTTAAATGGTGAATACTATCCCAACGAACGTATGCAATTGGACTTTGCAAACAATCACTTTACTGAAGCTCATTTCAACTATAGCGACTTTCAAACCAGCTATACAACTTCTTCTTCTCCTCTGAAGAGATGTCTTTTAGATTATACCGCTTTTAAAAATCGCGCTTTGTTTGTTATTGACTGTTCCAAACAAGAGGAAACCATGAAATCATCAACTGTTGATGTTAGATTGGATATCGAAGCCGATACTGGCTTTCCAACCAACACCAAGGCCTACTGCATCATTATACATGACTGCTTAATCGAGTACTTCCCCCTCACCGATTATTAAAACCATCTCGTAAGCAACGAAGGACTCTCAGTTCCGCATCAGACATCATGAGGATCGCGTTTGTTGACATTCAAGGCTTTACAGTTGACGGATTATTCGTACCTAAAGAACTATGTATCGAAATTGGTTTCAAGAAAAGTCATTACATCTTTACACCTCCGCAACCTTTTTCTACATTAAATACTAAAGACAAGAAAACTGTCGCTTACTTGGAGAAGAATTTCCATGGGCTTAAATATTCTTCCGGCGACGTTAAATATTCCAAGTTAAA